>VXBL01001314.1:2453835-2488265 GCA_013400195.1 Aramus guarauna
TTTTTTTTTTTTTTTTTTTCCCTGAACCATTACCCTTCACTGATAGCTGTCATTGCCACAGATTTTGCTCATTTTAATTACGGCTTATATCAAGATTTACCTTTGTGTCTTAGTTCAAGCTGAAAGTCACATTTTATCATGTAAACAAAACAATTAAAAATGCATGGAGAGGAATAGCTGTGAATAATGTACGTGTATAAATGGCTTACATAAGACAATGATGTATGCTCATGGCACAAATGTGTTGTCTCCCATCTTGCTGCTATTGTATTACTTCATTGTAGATTAAATGTATAATGTGACATTAATTATTTATTTTTCTGTGTTGCTGGGCTAACATTTCACTGTGCAATAGCTCCCTTTTCTTCATAAAAGCTTGAATTTTTGCTCTTGGGTGAGATGATATGAAATCGCCTTAGCATTTCAGCTGCCATATAATTATCTAACTATTAAACCAAACTCCATGAAGAATCAGAATAGATTTAATGGGTGTCAAGGAATGCAAAGTGATCTGTGCTAACAAGGAAGGATGAAAGACTGAAGACTATTTCTACGAACACATCCAAAATACTCTGTGGTTGGTGGCTCCTTAAAGGAGGATGCTTGATCATTTATCCATTGAACCTATCGCAAAACGTTCGCTATTCACAGTTATTATTTTGAGTAGAATATCACTACTGTTAATGGAGAAAGCCTTCAGTTAGTGCACCCCTGTGTGAGGACGTGGACCAAAGTCTCACTTTGTTGAGCTTCCTGACTTGTTATTTTCAAGGCTGAATTAGTAAATCAACAGCCATCTGCCTGAGCTGGAAGGAGCTGCATCTCAACTCTGATTGCTTAAGCATCTCGCCTTTTACCTGTTTGACTGCAGCGCAAACATATGCACAAGTGTGCATACTGAGGTATGCCGAGAAGCTCTTTTTATCTCGGGTGCAAAAAGGCACTGGGTCTTGCTCGGGGGGCTGCACCTCCCGTGGCATTTTGCTCTCAGGGTCCACTGGAGGACTCAAGAACAGTGGGAGAGAGGAGCGCTTGGGAAGCGCACGAGTTAGCACTGATGCTTGGATAGGAGTAAGGACCTTGTGAAAATTCAGGAATATACTCTGAGGATGCCCATCCGGTATTGCTGCTTTAAAAGTGGGCAAAGATCAAGCTGCAGACAGGTGTCCTGCACATGGGATGGTGTTGGCACAAAAACTATGTGCTGAAAGGAATAACAGTATTTTGCAATAGCTCCTCTATGGAGGCAGGTCCTGCCAGTGCCATAACAAGCAGTGCAGTACAAACAAGTCTTGAATCAGAGATATTTCACAACTTTCGTAGGGGGGGTGGGGGGGTGTTGAAACTCTCCTTGGGAAACAAATATTTGTGAATAACTGCTTCAAAAATACATTCCTGATGAATATTCATCTACTCTGCAGAGGAATTTCTGACTGGGATTTGACTTGCATGCACGTACTAGGACAAATTTTCTACCACAGGCAATTACAATAATTTAAAGCAAGACATGATGAGAATAAAGAACAGAAAGAGAAGTTGTAGTTGCCTTAATGATTCTGTTTCATCTAAAAAATGGTTCATTTCATTTCCAAGATCACCTGCCATATTAATTTTTCATTTTTTTCTGATTTCCAGATAAATAATATAGAAGGTGATGATATTTGATTGAAAAAAAATCCATTATATCTGTTAATTTTTAAGGATAATTCAGGTTGGAAGAGGCCTCAGGAGGTCTCTAGCCTAACCTCTGGCTGAAAGCAGAGTCAGCTTGAGATCTAACTGGGTTGCTCAGAGCTTTATTAGGTCCTTGAGAACCTCCAGGGATGGATACTGCATATATTTATTATGTGTATTTGTTTTGTTCATCTAAGGAAAACATTCAGTCTTGTGTTGAAGCTGAATGAGACATTGAAGTTATTGTAGGATGAATTTGAATGAGTTTTCAGGAGCAGGGTAGTAACTTCCAGCATGTTGTTTCACCCTGGTGTAAGTGGGAGGTCGCTTAAGTCCCCATAGAAAGGGGAGCGCTCCCTTGCTGCTAATGCAGGCAAAAGTGTGAATTGTGGGCTATCAAAAAGTAACTCATGTTGACTGTAGTCTACTTTATTATGATTTGGTTGTGGTTTTGTACCATTTCTCAACTGGAATCTGTCCTCTCCTCTTAGGAGGTAAGCAGTTGAAACATACTCCGAGTGTTCATCTCAATTCAAATCAAAGTGAATTTTGACCTTTGTGGTACTTCCACCAAGTGAGATAGTGAAGGTAAAGGATTTCTATGCAGAATTGTGGTAGTTTCTGTTGAGGCTTCCTTTTAGGACAACATGCCTTTGACCTGATCTGTCTCACCATTGTGGTGATAAAAGGTTACTGAGGATAGATAGCTACTTAGGCCAGAATCATGGCAAAGCTTCACAGGAAATAGATTTGATTAGGTTAGACTTCATGTTCTTTTTCCATCCCAGTTCTGCTTCAAGAGAAGCGATTACCCTGTTCAGCTTTGACATGAAGTCAGGAAAGTGAAAAGGCAGTTTTTTCTGCCTTTAGGAAGACTGTGGTGTAGAGTTTGTGTTAACTCTCACTCTCCTCACTAAATATTAACTGAACTATAATCACCTTCCTCAAAGTCATGCCCTGTGATGTGATTCCAGTCCTACAAAGTGGCTGTTCTGGTCATCTGGTGATACTTCCACACCAGTCGCAGCTAAGCACTGGAAAAGCTACAGTTGTGGGAAATGCACTTATTCTCCCTCTGCTTCCATTCCTACACAGGCTTAGTCTTCCCTAATTTAATTAAATGTCAAGGGAAACTCTGATCTGTGACATCCAGAGGGACAATTGTGAGCCTCATGAGGGTTAGAAATTTAGGAAGAAAACTTGGCTATAGGCAAATGAATTGTTATTCCTTTTCACTTTTGAATTATGAAACAAGAAACCTAAATTTAAATGTGTTATCCTGAATGCATAGCTTTTGTTGACTCAACCAAATATATGTATTATCTAGAGAAAACTGGAACTTATGCCTTCTGGGCAATTAGCAAGATGTTATGTCACCTTTTACTGCACATACATTTTTTAATCTTGACTCATTCACGTGCTACTTACAGTTCTGGTCTGTCATACCGTTGTTGCTCACTGATTACTAGTCAATGCTTACTTCTGGTTTTATTTTTCCTTCTGCATCTCAGTCACATAGGTTAAAAGAGAGCAAACTGTATTGGATCTAATAGGATACACATTAATGTGACATGAACTTGAACTGACCACAGGCAAAAAACCCTTTGTGGTTAGATACTACTTTTTTCCTCATCAGTTTAAAATGTGAGTAATACTAAATACTATGTTAGAATATTATCTACAATGGCATAAATCTCCAGCCTGTATGACATTGTGTTGTTACATCCTTCTGTATTTGAAGATGCATTTGTCTTAGGGTTATGAACAAAAGCATATAAGATTGAAGGCACAAGTAAGTTTTAAAAAGAGCTTAGCTATAGTATCTGTAGGCAAGATGATGATAAGTGTGAGATTTCCACACTGATTGTATAATGTGCCTCTCTGTCAGGATAGCATGTGAAGTACTAATCAAACAGGGTCTGCTGTATTTTCTCAAAAGTGACTAAGCTTCTATTGGTAATCATTGCAATACCTGAAAGTTGCCACAAGAGTTTTTATAAAAAAAGTGACGTTTATACTATGTTTTGGTTCAGTTTAGAGAGATCTTGTGATTTGGCTAAGAGAGGTCTTGAGAGAGGCCGTGATAGCAGCTTAACCAATCATCGTCATAAGCTTAACTAATTCAATGTTAGCTTTCTTTTGCCTTCATTGTTTAATGAGGTACAGGAGGTAACTACCAAAGCAATAAATATTGCAAAATATTATGTTTGTTTTCATAAGAATAACTTTCATGAGGTATGACTGTAATTCCTTGTTTGCTTTATTTGCCTGTACTGCATATGAAGTCTAATATGTTCGCTGAGTCAAGCCAGACAGGATATATAAACAGTACGTTGTCTCTGCCAACTACACTGGTAGCTTCGAGTGCTTTGCATTATTTATTTGAAAGTGTCTGTTGCTTAAACATTGCCTTTGACTGCGTGCTTTTTAAGTGACAGGAAGTCTACCAGTTAGGATCC
Organism: Aramus guarauna; assembly: GCA_013400195.1. Classification (NCBI taxonomy): domain Eukaryota; kingdom Metazoa; phylum Chordata; class Aves; order Gruiformes; family Aramidae; genus Aramus; species Aramus guarauna. The sequence goes on from VXBL01001314.1 coordinate 2,457,969, forward strand.
ATTTAGTGAGAAGTGAAAGCTCCTTCCCATAAATTTTGAGCTGCAACAATAGGAAACAGTGTCAGAAATAGTAGTGAATCAAGTTCTGTATGGAAGTGGTAATTGAATCTTCTAAACAAATGGTTGCATCGCTGTCTGTGCTTCAACTTTCATTTCTCACCACTACCATTTATACAGTCAGCATGTAACATAATTATGCCATCCTTAGTTGCATAGGCAATCTAAAAGACTTGTAAGAAAAGGATTGACAGCTAATATTAATAATTTAAAATACATGATTCTCTATTCTGGATAAGATAGTCTTGAGCATCTAGTATAGATTATTCCTTGTGTTATTTAATGAGAGGCTCCAGCAGACCAACTGAGATCCAGTTTTCAAATACCTTAAAGATCCTACAAGTTTATTTTAGTGGGATTTATACTCAGTTTTAAATTTCCTAAGGAGCTCTCCTAGAATGCTGAGAACTGCAGAGACATGAGAAGGCTTCAGCCCATTCCTCTCTGGCTCTTTCTCTGAGTTCTCCTGACAGCAAGGGGAATGTCTCGTGATGGTTCCTGATTCTGCAAATCCTGTATATGGATCGCCATTCATACTCTACGTTAGACAATAGATGACAAAGCCACTACCCTAGAGCAGGAAAAGGAAATCTCTGTTGGAAGTATTTCACTGAAATTCCTACAAGTTGGGTTTTACTGAGGTTTCATGATGGTTGATACTTTTACAAGCGTAGAGTGTAAGCTAACTTTTCTTCACCATGAGTACATTTTTATAATGGCCTCAATACTTCACCGAGGTTGTTTCAGAAGAAAAGTCGCAATCCTTAGTCATGCAAGATAAGGGCCTGAGAACCTACAAGAAAACTGAAGCACATGGTTTCCTCTAAGGAATTTCTTAATATCAGTTTGAATCAGTAAAACAGAAAATAATGATGAGAAAGTTAATTCCGAAGAATTGTCTTCATCAAAACTGCTTGGAAAGCCTTTCTGCTTGTTTCGTTATGGAAAGGCTAAATATTTTGTTTTGAAAGCATCAGAATGTTTTTTTTTTAACTCGAGTAGTAATTTATTTTTATGTTTTTAAAGCTATTTGCAGTCCTCATTAAAAATGTATTTTTTTTGTCATTTTGAAATGGTTTCTGTCATTCAGAAGTCAATGCCATCTGAAAAATAAACTCTTAATCCTAGTAAAAGAAATCAATCATTTTCTTCTAGAAATAAGGTGACTTCTTCCAAAGCAGAATATTAGAAAGGGAGAAGCCTTTCAAATTGTACAAAGTCTTTAGCTTTCTGTAGTTGAGAGTCTATGGGATAAATATGGTTCTTCATAAAATGTAACAGAATACTTCTTTATTGATAGTACTTGTTAAAAATTAACACATGTACAAGATAAAGAAATTTCAGAGTATTTCTTTATCACTGAATTGAATTGCTTTTTAAAAAAAAAAAAAAAGTAAATCCAAACTTCTGGCAAACTTCTCTTTTGCTTGCTTCTACTTAAAGATAGTTAAAGCCCTAGGGATGCTTGAGTATTCTGTGGAAATACTGTCTCCAGCTAACGCTAGAGAAATGTACATTTAAAACTCTGCATTCCTAAGATTAACCAAAATGAAGCTCAGACCAGGTGGCTGTCATATTAGTTGATTCAATGCTTAAACCACAAAAATGTCCTTGTACAAACCTAATGATCGGACCTGAAAATAGTAAGTAGAAGCAAGATTTAAATGTCCTTTGTCCTTTTGTGAAGATGTGAATTTAAAAAAGAAAAAAAATAAAATCATTTGACCTATTGAAAGTCGGCTTGCACCTGAGGTTCTCAGTGCTGCTGCCTGGAAGTAGCAATTTCTCCTCTGCGAAGTGGCTAGCAGCAAACCTGAAAATGAGAGGGTAAGTCAAGTCCCTTTCATCATGCCTTGAATCATTGTAGGTTTTTTCTGCACTCATCAAAGCTAGAGGTAAAGTCAAAGCACAGCATGTCCAGTGTGTTATCTCTAACGTACAGTTTAGGGAAGAGCAACAGGGGACTTAAGGAGAGGTTAGCTGGGACAAGAAATACAATATGTTTGTATTTGGGAAGGAACTGTAGGAAATCCTATATCTCTTCCCTCCTGAGCAAAAAAAGGAAAGTAACTGTGTTACAGGTCCTCTCATTGGAAGTTTTTTATGTGGTATGTCTGGTTCATCTCATTTTCAAGTTATCAAAGGGACGGAGCTATACCTGGTAGGGCAGACTTTCCTCAGGGCTTGATGAATCCATCCTCAAAGTAACTCTTGCAACTTGACAGGAAGCATATTGCAGAATTTCAGACTTGTTTGCAGGCTTTTGCGGGTTTGTCTGTATGCAGCACTCTGTTTCTCAGGAAACTGTGGACCCAGTTAATTTGTCTTGTATTTGTCAGCTGAGTAGTATTCATTTTTCACACTAATCAAGTTTTAAAGATTAAAAAAAAAAAACCAAACATATACTGTGAGTTCAGGTAAAGCAGAAGTTTACAGGCTTGATTGCCAAATTGGAAAAAAAAGCTGTAACATGAGGACGTAAAATACTCAGTGCAGCCTTAGGGTTTATCAGAGGTGAAATAGTTTCCTTTGCGTTGCTTAGGGCTGTTGAGGTCAATCTTGTCTTTAGGCCAAGGGGGGCAATTCCGCTGTTAGACACCACGTTGCAGGACGCTGAACCTTGCAGTGGGAGCCTGAAGCCAGTTGTGTAAGGAGGGTACTTGCCTTGTCCCAGGCTGCTCCGAGCAGCAGTCATAGTGAGAATTTTCTATCAATTTAACAGGGATGGGAGTCCCCCTGCCCTCACCTTTTGACATTTGTAATCTGTCTTGTGCTGCTGAATGGAGGATGCGTTGCTCTTCCCTTTCCCTGGCTTCTCTCAGATTAGCCCATTTCTCCGGCTTCAGTGGTTTCCTCCTTGCCAGATTTCCAAGACTCCTACGGGTCTTCTAAAAATCAATAAAAGTATTGATTGTGCAACCATTCTCTTAATTTTACAGTCTCTACCATGTCCTTAGCTTTTCATAGAAATCATGCAGGATATGAATAATCCAGGCATCAAACTTGGCATTAAATATGTTTTAACTCCATAACTTTTGTTAGTTGCATACCTGTATATATCCATATGAAACGCTGATATTTCTAACCTAAGGGGCTGGTTTCTGATGCCATCACTCACCTTACCTTGTGTCTTTTAATCGTGAGGGCTAACACACAGTAGGTGTGTTCACATAGTTCAAATCTAACTAACATGGCAGAACTTAGTTTTTTTAAAAAAAATAAATCCAAAGTCTAAATGTGAGAAAATTGTCAGCTTTGAGTTTTCATAAGTAATAACAGCCAAAGAAAACTCCTCCTGAATGTCTGGAATGCAGCAGTTTCAAGTGCAGTGCAGGCAGTCACAGCAATAATTTACCTGGTGTCCGAGGATCAAAATATCCAAATTAACGTTTTTCTTCAAGCTGACTTTTTCATATAGATAGACTCCTTCAGCAATTAATGTTATGTTATGTATTTTCTCTCTGTTCATATCTGAAATATCTGCTGTAGTGGAGGATAGACTGGGATCTGCGTGTGCTTTATTTTCTTCTTTCATAGGGATGTATTAAACCCGTTTCTGATGTTTTCGAAGCATTGAGGTATTTTCTTGTTTTGGGCCTGTTGCTAAATGCCAGGTAGCTTGGCAGGAAAGCTACCTGGTAGCTAATCAAGAAGGAAATTTGTCCAAATGCTGCAGATCATAATATTTGTTAGTTGAACCTTATGAATGTTTGGGCCATAACCTGTATTTGGTGAGAATAACCACTCCCCCCAAAAAAAGGTTATAGCTTGTATTTAAAAGCTTTGCTTGTTTTAGATTCATGGGTAATAGTACCTGGAGTTTAATTTACATTTTACAGGTGCTCTTAGCTTTAAGTTTTTAAATATAACTAAGTAAACAAAATTTCATCTGGGAAAAAAAAAAGACAAATGTGACTATTTTCTGATAATGAAAGTCGGCAAAGCATAGCCTGATTCCTTGTGATAGGGATAAATATATTTGCACTAATGTGCTTAAAAGGCAACTATTAGTTTTTAATGAATGTAAGAGATTTACTTTTTTAGCAGAGCTACTAAAATAATAATCATACATAAAGGAGTACTTCACACAAGCTCAGGAAATTATATTCAGAGATTTAGCTAGGGAATTTGGTTCTGGTTTGAAAGATAACGTTCATTTATGTATACAAAAAATTGTTTAGTTCATTAGCATACTTTTATTCTGCAGACACTGAAAAGCTTTAATGCCCCCCAAATTACTTAGATGTAACTTAGTTTTATGAGTTATCAAGCACTAAAGATATAAATAGCCTTATTATTCTGTCGCAGCTAGTGCAGTGCTGTTCCAGAACACCACTATTGCACAACAGGAGACATTTTAAGGGGGTACACCACTAGTGTACCAGATTAGCTTAACTCTGAGATAATTTACTGACTGAAAGTGGACATATGATTTTAAGACATCTGGTGAAGTGCAGACTTTCACATTAAAGCATTAAAATGTGTCTAATGGGCAGACACTGTGTTTTTTGAAGTGAGACTCAATTCATGATCTAATGCAGCACCAATGGAAGATTAGTCAAGTCATTTTATGAATAAAAAAAGTGGTCGGACCAAAATGTGCTACCTTCATGCTGGAGGCAATTTTAATTTGCTCACATCTATGAATAGATGGGTGTGTATACGTATATAAAAGCATAGTGTCGTTAGTGATGGAAAACAATGGAGTTGCAGTTACGAAAAACTGGAATAAGGAAGCAGACATTCGGGCTTTTACCTTAATTTGTAAGAACTCAGCTGGATGTCACCAACAGGTGCCAATAGTAGGAGTCATATTGCTCCAAGAGGCATTGCACTTTGAGAATTTCTCATAAATTGAAATTAATCTCTTCCTGTTCTCCAGAGAAACTCATGACGTGCTGTACAGAAATTAGTATCAGACAGCAGAGATAAATATCTATACATCAGCAGTGGCATTGATTATTAATGACTCCACAAGGAAATGCTTAAACTTGTCTGAATTATGCACTAAGAAATCTGCTATTAACTTTGTTTTAGCTCTGCTGCTTGAAACTTTATATTAATCATTGAGTGTATCAGACAAAAAACAGAAACTGGAGAAACAATGTTGAAAATAATTGCCATTCTCTGAAAAATTGATCCAAGGGAACTTAGTTGAGAAATTTACACTACAAGTGCTACTTTTTGTCTTTCCTTAATAATAATAAAGTGGTACTAGAGAAATGTACTCTAAAGAGCTGCTAGCTGTTAATACCCAAACTGTACGAAGTGATAATATTCTTATGCCAGACTGATAAGCACCTGTACAAAAAAATATAGATTGCCAGCTAAATTAGTCTGGTAATCCTGATAAGTCCACAGTGAGGTCTATAATGTCTGCTAGGGGCAAAAATGTATTCTGTAAGACTTGCCTACAATCTATATTTTCAGTCTATGCATGTCAATCAAATTATTTCAGGAAGGGCTTTAACTTCTCAGAGAAAATGGCCTTGAAAATTCGCTTCAAATCCATGTCCCCAAATCTAAGTTTCAGCAGGGTAAAAGATGCTGCTGCTTAGGTTAAGGCCTTAAAGCTGTCTGGGGCTTTCACGGTGGCCCTAGGTTGGAAGTAAAATTAAAAAAATATTTAATCTAATCCTTCTTTTTCTTACTTTTTATTTTTACTGTTTCCTTCTAAAGAAAGAGCATGTTTAAAACTAATGGTGCTTGTATATAAGCAGCAATAGAGGAGTTGCCAGAAATTACTGTGGCTCATAATGCAGCAGCCACTTTGGATTATATTCTTTAATTGTTATCACATGCTTAAGACACATTCCCAAGACTGCTCCAAAATGGTTTGCATAGTCTGGCTCAGCAACATCACATGGGAATACAAAGGTGATTTTTAAATTCAAGATGGGTTACAGATGGGTTAGACTTACACACAAACTGTATTTGTATTGAATTCTCACATGGTTTTATGAACAGAAGTAAGAGCATTATGTATAAAGCTAATGAACTCTCAATGTGCAGTCATGTAGGCAGAATACAAGTGTTATATGCTTACATGAGAAACTCCAGTGTAGAGAAAAAATATTTCCTTTGATAGCCACATATTTTATCCTCAGTACCTTGTTCTGTCTGAAGAATATACATTAAATCTTGTTTAAAAATGAATGAGGTGGTGTATGTGTATGAGGCATCAAATGAATCTGTCAGAGCTGACTGTTGATAAGGTATGGCAACCAATGGCTTGGCAACTCTCTACTTGCAAACTTCTTTGGAATCAATACTGTATTAATCATTTAGTTTCTGCCGATTTAATATGGATATTCTTTCAGGGACTGCATCCAGCACAATGGAATGCGATGTAGCATCAGCAATACTGTTGCATTGGGAATGGGAACTACACAGGAAATTGTAAATTGGCCTGCTAGAGCAAGCATGGCATTTGTCTACCTGAGTGTAATTTATGCACGGTAAACTGAACATATAGGAATATTTTGTGAGACACTTTCCCTGGGAGACACCTTCCCTCAGGCAGAAGGCTAAAGGCCAGAAAAAAATCATACCAACAGCAGCAAATGGCCAGTGCAGTCCTGACTGGATCCTACCAAATAGCTTCTGATAGGAAGCAAGTATAACAGAAAGAGGCTGTTCAGTTTTTCTATATGATATTTCACTTGCTTGTCCCCAGGCATTTGGTTTGTGGGGGTTTTGGGGTTTGTTTGGGTGGGTGTTGTTTTTTTGTTTTTTTGTTTTTTTTTCAGATGAGCACAAAACAAAAATTCCCATTGCTGAAGGAACAATGGTTACTGTCTTGAAAGGGGGGAAAATGAGAGTGCACTTTTCCAGTATGATTCATGTTAACAGAGCATAATTTGAGAACTGAAGTCCATTGCTTTGCAATGTATTATAAGAGAAATTACTTTATCATAGGAATGGAGGAGAGCCTTTAGGATGACAGATGTTTTCTTGTATGTGACCTTCACCCACATCCTTTTCTTCAAAGTTTAAAAAGCAAGAAGGTGCCAGCAGAGATAGTAATTATTATAAATCTGGTCTCTGGAGGCTCTGTCATATGTGTTTGTATTTAATAAATTGTTGTCTTCTCTGCCTCTTCCAAACAATATTAAAAGTGTTTTGTAGTTTTTTGCCTTTTTTTTTTTTCTCCCCTCACCTTCCCTTCCTTCAAGAGCAGAAGACTGTGATGGATGTTAATCCCGCTCTGTGGCCACATCTAAACAGATATGCCTTGTAATTGTTGATTTCACTGTTTGCTTTCAAGTACACTACATTTTGATCCATATTGCACAGCTTATCACTGTAAACTTTTCCATATCTCTTGCATAAGTGAGTTGTTGGTGCTAACAGCAATTTTGTAGCTACTTGATATGTGTACTACTATATTAAGCTCAAGTTAATCAACTTTGTGTTTCTAGAGAATCAGGATAAAAGCCATCCGTGTGACCCTCCCTGACTTCTTTGAGCAATTACTTCTGAGAACTTTTTGACACTAGGTTATGCTCCGTTCTGTTCTTTGTTACATACCTTAAATTATTTTTTTAATACCAGGCTGTTGGAGAGTGCTTGTGAAGTATAGGCAGAGATCACGCAATGGCATGGCTTTAGCTTTTCTTCTAGAGATTTAAAAGGGCACCAGGCCTGCCGTTTCTCTCTTCGCTATTGGGACCACAATAGAAAGTGATGATTTTTAGAGAATTTATAGATCCAGTGACCGAGAAGGTGAATAATCTTTGCATTTTTGGTTCCCCTTTTGACAGAGGATGGCAAAAATGTTTGACTATAGAGACAGCTAGAAGGAGTAGATAAAAAAAAAATCCACTAGCAGTTGGGTTAACCTGTGCATTTGAGCAAGCTTAAGTGAAAGGCTTGTTTGTGTGAGTTTGACCTGAAGGCTGATTCTCATGCAATGGTCCAATATTCATAAGCGGAGCGAGATGATTTGTAAGGAAATTTAGGCTTCTACATTTCAGAAGCACACCCAACCTAACTGTTTATTCTTTCTTTAACATAAGAGGGGAATCAAAATCAAACTAGACACTTCTAAGGAATGAGTCATCATACCTGTTTTAAAGGCTGAGCTGATGGAGTCATAAGAGTGCCCATAGTCTCTATCGACAATAAGGGAGGTCTAGAGGGCTGGCTCAGGTGCAGACAGTGTGAACACCTACGGCTGGCCGCTGGTATTCTAATGTACTCTCAGGAGTTCATGCACCTGCAGATGTAGCCTGTCCTATGTTCATGGGTAAGGTGTGCTTCAGACAAATGAAATTGTTACGTTGCTTTCAAAGAAAGCTACATGCACTCTCAACAACTGTGTCTATCCGTTTTGTGAAATATTGTTTCACAGGTAACATTGAATAACAAAATAGGTATTACTATATGAGGTGTTTGTTCCAAGTCTGGCAATCTTTATTTTGCCCTTTTTTTTTTTTTTTCTTTTCTCCCCTGGAGGGTTTCCTTTTTGTTCAAAGAAGTTTGTCAGAAAATTATTTTTTCATATCCTCATTGGAGCTAATGTAGTCCACTTGTCAGCCTGAGTCACGACTGTGATGGTGAATTATTGTACCTGACATGAGATGATTCAACAGAAGCAGCAGATGTTCTTCACAGGGTTTTATTTCTGATCCAGATTTATAAAGAATATTTTGCTGACGTTACATGAACCACACTGACACACAGTCTGGTCACGGCTGAAAATCTGTAACTCAGTACCATTACTAGTTTCCAGATACATGAGCTATTCAACAGAAACACGTAACTTACATGTTACATGTCATTTTATGTTTGCCATCAGCTCCCTCTCTTGTACAGATTACAAGTATCACACAGCCAAAGAATTTTATGGTTATTTAGATGGCAACTATCTAGGTGCAAAGAGAGTTGCTCAGCTGATATAAGCCCACTGGGCATTTTTTTGTGGCTGTTAAGAAAAATTAAATGGTCAAGTTCCTGAAGAGAGTGGGAGCTAGACTCTTTCATGCCTTCATGTGCACTTACATGTCATGTAGTCTTAAAATTATATACTCCTGCTTATTGTTTGGAGCACTTTTAGACAGACAGTTGCCCAAAAGCAAGCCTGTGGAAAATTTCTTTACAGCATATTCTGACAGCAAACAGCGAAATTATTTTTTCACATAAGAGTTATTCCAGTTGCTTACTCCCTTGCACATCTTCTATAAAATGACCTAATACAGCAAAAAAAACCCCCACCATAATCCAGGTTTTAATATAACTTAAATACAAAACTTAGAAGAAGGAAAAAAAAAAAAAAGCCAAAACCAATGCCAAGTTTATTTTCATTTTTGAAACTGTTTTGCATGACTTTTTTTTTTAATGCTGTGGGAACTAAAGACAGTGGTAAGAGATCCAGTTTTCCTTTAAATTGGCTGAAACCTGTGGAAGTGGGGATTGTCTTTTAAATTATCAAACACTTCATGAAAGAACTGAAATCCCAAAAGTGCATAGAATACTTGAATGTCAATATTTGCAATGAGATCTGTTTATAAACATACTGGTATGTTTGCTCATCTGTATATTCCACATCTGAGGAAGCTTCCAAAACTGCCTGGCCTATACTTTAACTGTTGAAAATGTAGTAGAATCCAAAATTGTGTAAAAAGTGCCCTTTTTGGCCAAACCCATATCCCTTTTTGGACATGTTTGTGCCAGAGCAGATGTGGTGTGCAGCTGAACACTATTTACTGCATGGGAACATCCAGCTGATCAAAATTTCCACATTGTGACTGCAATAATCCTTCATTTCTGTTGTTTATCCGAGATCCACCCTTCCAGTGAATCTGATAGGGGGTTTTAGCATGACTATTGAAGGGGAGATTTATTATCTTTAGAAAAATAGCTAAGATATTAGCAGAATGCTATTACTTTCAGTAATACACTTTTGAGCCAAACCTTGGTAAGTGGTGGTGTTATTAAGGAAGACTTTTCATGGCAATGTTTTTGCTTGGACTCACTGGATGTTTACAGAACGGTTGTCCGTGGATACTGCATGCTGGAAACACTGTCTTACTCATTTGCGAACATCAAGCTGTGAAGTGAGATTTTTCACATACTGATCTGGTTTCCTAAAGTTTAAGAATTAGAAAGGATGTGAAAATCTGCATGCCTTTGTTAGATGTATATATTTTTTCATTAGATAGATGATGAAAATCTATTTAATATTTGCTTACGATCTTCCTAATTAGAATTGGTCATTCATGCATTTCAAGAGCTTCATTCAAGTGCAGGTGGAAGGCAGACTTAGCTTGATTGACTGTAAAATGCTTCCACATTTAGATGTGTTCTGTGAAATAAATACAAAAGGAAAAAAATATCCTTTGATTGTGTCTGAAAATGCAGTTATCACTGCCATAAGTGTGAGCATGAGTGAGAAGGGAGAATGACGTGAGGGGGGAAGAGTCAAAAGAAGAGAGAGAAGTCATGAGATGAGGGACAAAGAGAGTTCCAGAAAATACTTTAAAAAACCCTACAAAACAAACAAAAAACCCCACAAGAACAAAACATAGAGTGAATTAGTCAAATTGAGTCATAATACAGAAAGAAAAAAGCTTCCACACACAGATAGCATGCCACATAACTGTATTTCTGCTGTGAAAGATTTTAACTAAGATAATATTGCTATGTTCTGGGATGTATGCTAAAGTACAGTTTCCAGAGGAAAAAATGCATAGGGATGCATTTCCTTATCTTACAGTTGCTATAAAAAAAAATATTGATGCTCTCAAAACCCTGTTAATTTATTTTTTCCTTACATGCTGCATAAGAATATGCTCCAATCGAGGGTTTACAGAAAATAAATACAATGCGCTATTTTGAAAATGGATTCCTGAGGAAGATCAATAAATGCTGTATGCAGCAGAATGAAGTTATCAAAATGTAAATATTTTAAACAAAACAGAATTTAACAATTGCCTATTCCCTCAAAGCACACTGAAGACATTTTCTAGTTTACATAATGTAATTAAATTCAAGCCTGAAGAATTCAAATTTGTCCCAAAGACATTATTGGCAATGTGATTTAATGTGGTGATAAGGATGAAAATGTAGCATGTTTGAAGGCCACAAGAGAATTATAAAATTACGTTTGAAAGCTGACAACAAGTGTTTGCAAGCATTTTTTTGCAAACTACTCAATAGTGACATAATGAACAGAAGACCTTTTCCATTATTAGCAGCACAACCTCCTCCTGACATAATTTGGGTCAAGTTCACCCCAATGTAACTTCTATAGTCTCACTGAAGCTATACCAGGAGAAAATGACCCCTTTTTGTCTTGTGGGGGAAAAAAGCAAAACACCAAAACGCCAAACATGTAAAGTGAATGCAGTGTCAGGAAGATGTGAGTCAGTGCTTTCTTATGACATAGTGAACTATTTTGTTTATATTCTTTCAGCAATATGAGAGATGAGCACAGGTTTTATGTATGCTGCTTTCTCACAGTTGGTTTTATTGTTTACATGATAGGGGACAGTGTGAGCTGAATGCTGCCCTGGAGTCAAGAGCTCCAGAGGTTCAGCCTTTTTCTTGTCTCTAACTAATCTCTTTAATTGTATTTTAAACCCACATTTCATCTTCAAAAAAGGGATATACTATTTCCCATCTTATAAGTTCAACTAGTTGAAAATGCAACAGCTTTTACAAAAATATTAATATTATGTCATAAATGTTAATGATGTCCTTTGATCCTTTTGTATTACGAGTGCCTCAAGTCTGGTAAATTAGTACTTCATCAGTCAAGGCACTGGTGGGGGGACATTGCAAAAGGTGCCAATGTTTCACTGTTGATGAACGAGGATCATTTAACTTGCTGCGTTGAAAAGGTCTTTAACTAGAATTAAAAAGGGAGAGAACTATTTGGATAGCAATGCTTCCTTCTGGAGAAGCTTTATAGACAAACTGCCCCTCTTGAAAGGATTTATTTGTTCCTTAACAACTTCATGGCATGACCCCTGATTGACAGTGAAGTGGTATTTATAGTATTCAGCCAGCCAACAGAAATGACTAATTATGCCTCCCTTGGAATGTACGTGCTTTGATGACTCATGTAATATGCTCTCATTATCTCACAATTTGCTATCTCTGATACATTTAAAAATACGTACATATATATATTAGTGGTACTTAACATCTGCCTTTCTTAAAGTTCCATAAATTAAATATTTTGTAATTTTTAGGTAAAAACTGCTGCACCTCCTGTGGTGTCCCCTTTCAAAGTAAGAGGTGTTTCTTCTTCAGTCAGTCACTCTGGCATTTGTCATTTTACAAAATCTTCCCGCAGGCTTGAATGCACGTAAGTCAAGGAAAAAAGATCAAAGGCTAATCCATTAGTAGCCTCTCAGATCTGACCTTCCCTTAGAAAATATTCTGTGAAAAGTTTCAAATGACTCTTTACAAAAGGGCAAAAGACTGTGGCAGAGAAATTACGAAATACATAGTATGTGCAACAGCAGGACCAAACCACTGGCTCATCTGCTTCTCAACTGGAAAAATCAGATTAATAGTCACATAATATATAAAGAACAATCTGTTTCTTTGTTTGCTATTTGTATATTGCTAGGTAGTGCTTTATGTAAATTTCTTCTAAAGAAACTCTAAAAGTCCTCATCAGAAGATGCTACCTGAAAGCCTCTAAGCTGTGCTCTTCTGTGATTGTTGCTTTAGCTTTAGCTGAACCTCTTTAATTTTCTGGGTTTTTAAATTAAAAAATATCTAATTCCAATGAAATGTCAATAAATATATTTATTTATTTTTTAAAGTAACAGTATATTTTGTCTCCCTCTACTGTGTCCAGCCTAATGCCTAAGAATAACTGATACACCCCATTTTATTATTTATCCAAAAAAATCACTATTAGCTGGAACCTATCCACCAATTTTATGGTGAAGTTTCTCAGTCAGGAATTGTATTTTAACAGTGTGCTTGCATTTTCATCCCAGGAAAAGAAAAAAACAGTAGCCTAATAAGTAGGTTTCCTGGATGTTGGGGACAATTTTAGTTCCATGCTTGTCTTGATTCAGACCAAGGCATTTCTCTTCAGTCTTCCCTATCCTTGGTGACCCGTTGACACAAGGGAGCTATCCTGAACATGTTTTTTAATAGTTTGTCCTCGTGGAGTCTTTATTTGTAGATCTAAATATTCATAGCATCAAACATAAGTTGATAGTATCACAAGCTTATTAAAGCACTCACCAGGTGTCTAGGAGACAGTAGTCCAAATTCCTGTAATGAATGGATGAGAACAGGTGATGGGAGGTAAAGTGTGTATTATGGAACCATGGAGATTAATCCTTGCATAAGGGGGATGAGCCTGGGGTAGCCTGTAGGACTGCTGGTTAACCTCCAGCTGGGACTAATCTGCTCATCTTTCAGGTGTCTCCAATGGACTTCTGCCCAGTAGAAGACCCTCTCCAAGGACCTTGACTAAAACCATGGCTCATTCGTATTCTTCCCCCCATGTATTGGTTGGGATATTCAGTAAAGATGGGGGAAAAAAGAGGTTTCTAACCTGACTAGAACAGTTATGAGGCCCAGAAGACAGAGATATAACCAGTCATGACAAATTTTTATGCCCAGCAGCAATGAACAGGAATCCACTAGGACTTTACTAAGGACAATTTGTAATACAAATCATACTGTAACCTGCTAATATTTTGATCATTACAATTTAACTTCTTCCTGCTTCTAATCAAATGTCTCTGGGGTACTGAATAGAAAGTAAAAAATAATAGAGTGTAAATTTTACCCCTCCTAATTTTAAAATTTGATTGGCCTCATATCCAATGATGAAAAAAAGATTAATTTGTTGGGCAGAGAAGGAAACAGGAATCTAAATGGAGCTATTTACCTGTGCAGCAAGTTAATTATACATCTGAGAAAGTATCTGGCATTGTTATGTTTCACTGTATGTGTATGTGTGTTGCACACAGCTGAATATAAATATGTGTGTATATAGGCATGTGTGCATGCTTTATGCAACATGGCACTACTCGTGCATGGTACTTCCTGAATTTGTTCTTAAAGTCATTGGTTTTAAGGGATGTAAATGAAGATGAAATGTAGCCCAGAGGATTTTAATGTATAGACAGTTCCTCTTGGTAAAAATGATTACTTGAGTAAATGCTCTGGTGGACAGTGATCAAGGAAGGAAGTGGTAGATAAGTAATGAAAAGTGTATCAGTACAAAAAGTATCAACAACTTATAGAACATGATAATTTATCTTTAGCAGGATAAAACAGGCACTGTTGACTTTTGCATGAAATGGTTTTACCTGAGGCCTTCTGTTTCTTACACTATTTTCCATGAAAGCTTTTCTGCAGTTCTCTATTGCACAAAACTAAACTGCGAAATCACTGCAGCCCACAGATGAGCTAGAAGTCAATTTTACATTGCAGCCAGCTCTGAGTGGTCAGAACATAAATGACCATGAAATGACAATGACTGTTTTTACATACAGAGAAAGCAGAGGATCTGCAGATGAAGTGTGCATAGCAGTCAAGTATGCCATCGTGCATCTTCATGAAAAGCTCATCTTCTGTTCTGCTATCTGCAGACCATTCCTCAGTGCTGGGCAGAGATACAGACCCTGCAAACTCTGTGGCCAACTTTTCCTACTCTGATGCCCCCAAACTGAGATGGTGTTGGCATAATACGGTCCTTCTGTCCAAGGTGAATTCACACATAGTCAGTATGCTTGGAACAACTGTCTCATATCCAGAGTCTGGAGAGATATATGGCTGGGGCTTTCAAACATAGCTGAAATTCTTTCAGTTGTTAATGCTCTGTAGAAGTATGAAGTCAAGCTATAACGTATACCTTCATCTATGATATACCGTTTATCCATATAGGGCAGAGAAAAAAAATAATTCTGTGAGATAAGGACCTAGTCCAGTATTTTCTGTCTTTACATCCATATTTAGGCACCTGAAGTAACTAGGCTTATTTTTAGAGGTACTGAGTGGCAAACTGACGAAAAGTCAAGTCACTGAATTATCAAAAAATAGCACCAGTACTCTATTTAGGCTATGATGTTTCAAAATTATTAATTTGGTAATTATTTTGACATAAATACAATTGCAAAGTATTTGTTTTGAGATTGACTCTGAAAAGTGCATATTGAAGACAGAGCTTGGCTTTGGGATACAGTCTTTTTGTTCAGCTGGGAATGTTTCAGGGAAACAGACAGAATTACTTATAGGCTGCTATTATAGCAGGGTGTTTTCAAACCTGATAATTAAATTCAGAGGTACGGCAGATCAAAAGGAAACCGTACAGGAAAAAGATGTAACAAGAAAGTCAGGAACAGCTACAGACAGGAGTTTTTTGCTGTACATGTCGTTCTGAATTAGAATGGTAGGAGGCTCTGTCAATAAGATCAAAAGGTGGGAACAGAGATGAAAACTCTCCTTTTACTGTTAATTATTATAAACCATGTAGGAATGTATTTGAACCCTATTGGCAGAGTGCTAAAAAGCAGTAACTTCTCCCTTCTTCTGGGAGAAGAGTATTGGAGCATTTGACATTTAAAAGAAATCAATTGCTTCTGGGTGATTTTAATATTTTTTTTTCTTTTTGCTATTTACACTAATTAGCTATATCATCTAACAGCCACTTGGTGAGATGCTCCCACTTTTTTCTTAAAGGTAAGCATGAATAGCATAATGCACAGGGATTTTAGTGGAACGTGGTTATTGTAGGATGCCAGCTTGGTCATTCAAGAGTGACTGTGTCAGAGTCTCTGTGCCATTTTTGAGACAGACATTTTTGATCTTTGTCTTTTTTGCCTAGGATGAAATATTGAGGCACTGTGTGGGAATTTAAGAGCCCAGGAAATTGTCTCAGGAACTGGGGAAGCTAATGTTATAGTTAATTCCTTGGGAGATAATTCAATTCTTCTTGTACAAACTTTGTGCTGGTTTCACTTGCAGGTATTCTTCATGTTCTGTTCTAAATTGCTGCTTAGTGTCGCTCAGCACAGTTGGTAGTTGCTGTGATGATCCCAGATGGAGCTGAATTTCAATGGGTATGAGTGATCTGCAGGAGTCCCAGATCTTTCAAGAGGTTTGGAAGCCTTGGCTGGGATTCAGCTCATATTTTTCTTGTTACGTATAGTTAGGGGGGTGTGTGTAGGTATCTACGAGTGACTTAGATGTCTAAGCTCCCCTTTTGTTTAGTGAAATTCTAGTCAATATAGTTAATGGAGCTTGGAGAGCTACTTGGCCAACCAAAGTTGGTGTGTACTTCCAGATGTGATGAATAACTCTTCTGATTTTGGTGATGGCATCAATTTGATCTCTGTTGACTGTGATGGGAAATTAGACATCCAGCTCACAGGTAGGCACCCACATGTACATGTAAAAATTTAGGTGTCAGTCTCTGAGTCAAATCCCACCGACAGTGAGATCTACTGATATTTTCACTTCATGGCGATTTGCTTCTAAAACTGTGTTGTGAAGCTTGCATGTGTGGAACTGCAAAATGCTTACACATGGACATGCGAATCAAATTCAATGCTGGTGTGAATAAAAACAGTATAAATTTTTCAAAATGATCTCATAAAAAGTTGAACGCTATGCCGTAATTTGCATCTTTTTATACCCTCAAATTACTTTTCTGTCTGCTGCCATTTTGTCCTCTTCCTCTTTTGCATGGCAGTTTTTGATAGATTGCAGCTTACTTTTGACTAGCAATGTGTTGGCCAAAAAAATTTTTCCTTGGATATTAAAGAGGGACTCAAACACATCATGTG
This sequence comes from Aramus guarauna, assembly GCA_013400195.1. Lineage (NCBI taxonomy): Eukaryota > Metazoa > Chordata > Aves > Gruiformes > Aramidae > Aramus > Aramus guarauna. The sequence goes on from VXBL01001314.1 coordinate 2,474,795, forward strand.
TGTTTTCTATGAGATTAGTTAAACTGTCATTAGAGCTGAAATTTCTCCTGCCTAATTGTAACTGACTAAAAGTTTATCATCGAACCTAAGTTAAATATTGATACACCTCTGCGAGTCAGTAGAATGAAAGAAGTACCTGCAGAAAGGAACCGGTCTTCTTCCTGTCAGATAACAATTTACCATGGGCTAAGTTGCCCCAGGAGGCACCTGAAGCACTGGCTAGTTTAGTTGAGATTCCCCTTTTTTAGGTAGTTAAAGCTGGACGTACCTTAAGTTCCTGCCTGTTCTTAGTTCTAAATGCGGTGCTGGCACCTTGCAGACACTTCAGGTGCTGTTGCAAAGTGTCTCAGCTCTCCAAAGCGGGAGAGAAGTTGTAGTGCTGTGCAGCTGGCAGGGTTTGTGTCCCTTCCTGGTGGACGTCGAGGCTGCAGCCTTGCCCCATCGATTGACCCAGTATAAAAACTAAGTTTCTTTCCACCCACTTATGTTGGGACTGCATCTGCCAGCATTTTCCTCTTGCAGTCATGTGTTGAAATCACAGCTCAGTGCCTTCATAATCACTGGGAAAAGTAAAATCATAGTGCATTGTTGCTTTTTTTTTCTTTTCATTTTTGAACAGCTCCATACAGCATCAAGAAAATGAAAGAGTATTGTTTCATGCCCATATCTTGAAATTTTTCCATTTAGGGACTTAAGGGTGTGGAATTTGATTATATTCTATAGGAGCAAACAGAATACAGATAAAATCTTTTACACGTTTTGTTCTTCTAGATGTTTTATTTCTTAAAGGAAAATCAGGAGCAGAACTGTTTGGGAAGAAAAAGATAGAAAGGCTGGGAAAGAAAATTGACACTTCCTTAAATACCTAAAGCTCACCAGATGACTAAAAAAATGAAGTTTATGTTCAGAGAATGGAAAACTTTGGCTAAAAGTCTGTTCAGGTTCAGCCACAAAATCAGAACAGCAACTTGAAATTAAAAAGCAATTTGGAATAACATGATAAAAGAGGAAGTGGATTCTAATCGATATAAATTAGAACTAAGAAGTATGGAAAATTTATAGGGAAAGCCAAAAACAGGAAATGAAAAATCTGTGGTTGGCAAGGCAAAGGACAGGAAAAAGATTTTAGTGTATTAAGAACAAAAATCCTAATAGTATAAGCCACTAGATGGAGATAGTAAGATTGTTACCAGTGATTCGAAAGAGCCATAAGTGTTAAATAAATATTTTTATTTGAAAAATGCTTGATACTGTCCTCATGTCATGAGCGTGCTGTGGCACTTTCCAAAATGCCTGACAGAAGGAAAGGAAGATGTCAAGCAGCAGCTACTTGGACTAAAGACTATTTAAAATCAATAGGCCTTGGATAACTGTTGCACAAGAGCCCTAAAAGATTTGTTGATGAGATACCCATTTCATTGATGCAGCTTCCTGAAGGAAAAAAACCCACAAAAACAAACAAGCAAAACCCAAACAAACACCCCTCCAAAAAGCCCCACAAACCACCCATGTGAGACCTCAGGGGAGTACAGGAGTGCTGATGATTTGCTGGTATTGAAATGTAACTGATACCTATGCAATAATCACATTGCTGTCATTTCTGAACAAAATGAAAAGGTCTGTAATGAATAATGCAATAAGTTTTAGTTATTTTACTTTAACCAAATATTAACAGGCAGCTGAAAGAGGCAGTACAAATGGACCATTTCACTATGTAATACCTGGCTTTGTTGCTTGTGACTTGTCATTTGATTGATAAAGAAGATTTTAGAAATAATAGATGTGCATAGTTTTGGTCACTTTTTTATTTTAAACAAATGCACTATATGGCATAAGGCATGTACTCATCTTATTAAGAAGAGGTTAATTGACAGATCCTCTACATACTAAATTTGGCTAATTCATGATGATACAATCAGAAATGCAGAATGCAGGTCGGACTTATGAAGAAATTGCATCATGTAAAATCAGATTGTAAAAAAACCAAAAAACTCTAGACTGCTAAAGCTGTACAGACTTTCTCAGGGCAACATGTGGATTTATAAATTTAAATTTAAATATTATAAATTTATAAACTGTGAGAATACAATGCCTGTATTTGGTGATGAATCTCAAAAGATATGTTGCAAAATTATAGAACGTTGGAAAGATGTACAAAAAAAAGTGAAGCGCTTCCTAATTTGTTCATCTCACAAATGGTGATGGATTGTCTACATGTGATATACTCAAAAGGCACATGTTAGTTAGACAAATTTTACTGAATACAGAAATAAAATTACAAGGGAAAGAGTGAGAAAGGAAGGACTATGTATGTTGGAGTTAATGTTACCACCAGTTTCAGTTTTCGTTCTTTGACTGAGAAAATAATAGCATGCATGTGTGTGTGAAAATATCTTTGACATGGACTCAGACAAGCTTCTCGGTCTTGTCGTCTGCTTTTAAGACCATCTTTCTCTTTAAGATTATTATCCATACGCGTAGTCAAAGAAGCTTCTGCACCAGTTGTATATTCATTCACATTCGTTATCTTAAATCTTGTCACATGCTTAGGAGGAAAAGATGACAGGAGTGGGCGTTTAGTAAAACAATAAGCAGCAGTAGGGCCTAAAATGTCGGTTTGGTTTTATGTTGCCAACATTCTGTTTTTGTGTAATAACTCTGCATATCCATGGGAATGAAATTCAGAAAAATATGACCTTCCAATTGCCACATGTCATCTGTGTTCAAACTGTGAAATACTAGAAGTACTAGCTTTAAGCTTACAAAAATGCATATTGCTGCTATTTGTATTTCTGAAGCCTGGTATGTAGAAAGTCCCAGTTGCTTAAAAAGAACAGTGCTGCAAGTACTGTTATTGAACTGATAAAGTCTGCGTGGCAAAGATTTGTAAAGGCTCTCAGAATCAAAGGTGAGTCTTTGTTTACCTCTTGAAAATGCTTTTATAGGAGGTTCTGGTTAGCCATTTCCAATAGAGAATGGAGCAGTTGATCAGATAGCAGCTAAACTAATGAAAAGCATCATGGAAGTGACAGGAAGATTAATTAAGTTCCTCCAGTTGTATTCACGTGTGGCGGTACAGAGTTCCTTTGGGTACTGCTGCAGTTAAATGGTATTCATGGTGACAAATATTGCAGATTTCCAGAAGTGACACTCCTGAGTCAAGGGTAAAATACCTTGTTTTTTTAAAAAAAAAAAATAAATAAGACGGTAGTTTTAGCCAGCGGAGAACGTGCGAAACCAAAGATGAGCCTCTATTGCTAGTTAAAATATACAAACATAACTTGCTCCTTCCCTTCTTATCCTTTAGCGTAACCTCAAGAGATTAGTAACGAATCACAAAATCTGCATTATTGTGTAGTATGCCTTAAACTACTCCAGATGGCTTCAGAATAAAAACAAACCAAATTTCTAGCCGATGTACTTAGTATATTTGATTTGAGGCACAAAAATATGTGTACTTGGAAACACTTTCAATTACTTTTGGAGCCTTACAAAACTGTGGGTTGTTTGCTGGTTTTTTATTTCTACACTGTGGTTACTGTAGTACTAATAGGAATTAAATATCTGCAATGCACGAATTACCAAATTATGCAGAAGTTCTAGCTCTACTTTACCTTCAAGAATCTTTTAGTTCTGGGGTGCTTTTGGTGAATAGTAGGTCAAGTGTGATTTGGATTGCTTCTCCCACTTTATTTTCAGAAACAAGTGTTTGCACAATATAATTTTATTCTTAATAGCTCTTTCTGTGCAGTAGATAAAATTTATTTTAGGAAAATCTGGAAACATTTCAAGTGTATGAGATCTTTTAACCTACTACACATGATGCATAAACTTAAAACCTTGTGTCACTAGTGTATTTTGTTGCCTACTATTACATTTCTGCCAGCAAAGAGTCCCTCGATGTGCTTCTGCTTTTGCAAGAAAAGGTTTGTGGTCAGCCTCACTAATTGAAATTCATCAAAGCCAACTGGTAAGAGTCTGGGTATAAATCTAATATTAGTTCCCTCCTGGGAGAGTTCAAGACTGGAAAAGAGTTTTCCAGGAATCCTAGGGAATTAACTGGGTGCATTAATATTAAATATTAATTGGTCTCTGCAACAGATGTGCCTGTGAGTGGTTTTAATACTTACTGTGGAGGAATTGTGTAAATCAGTGGATAGATACGAATTGGTAGAAAGCATAGATAGCGCAGCTAGCTCACGGAGTGGACTTCTGGCTGTTGACCAAGTCAGGTGTGGGGGATAACCTGTAGCTTTCCCAGCTCTGGAGAAACGTAGGGTACGTGCTATATTTCTGGGACATGTGTACTCTCAGCTTGCTTTGTGTTTATTCTGAGGAGGTAATGTCTTGTGGGGTAGTCTGCGTTTTGAAAACCTGTCCTTTGTGGCAAACCCTTTACCAAAGTGTGAGTGTCAAGGTGAGGAAAGGCAGAAGAAATCAAGGTGGAGATGCTATTAGGAAAAAAAAGAAGCAGGCTGTTGGGAAAGAGGGTTTCAGGGAGAAGAAGCTACTTCTATTGTTAGAAATAATAGTTTGAGGGTAGCTGTTTTAGCAGAAAGTACTTTTTTCATGTTATGTTTATGCTGTTGCTGAATCACGAGGGTTTTGGATGAAAATATGACAATTTTGCAGTTGACCTGCGTCTGTAGCAAAGCTAAATGCTGGTTAGCCTGTGCTGGCTTGTTGATGATTGGGAATTTGCACCGTGGGCTGACATCACGGCCTAATTTGCTCATTCATTCTGCATGATCCTGCATGCCCAGACTGGGTCTACTCAAATCTCCAGATTCATGCAAGCGTTTGCTGCTCTGTGCCGTGCTTCCCCAGAGTTGCATTCAGCAGAGTCCTCCGTGCTTGAGTTAAAACACCAGCCATTCGGGATTGCAATTACTAAACTAATCCTTGCTTTCACTGACAGTGACGGTATTCCACTCTGGGAATAAAATTTACTCTTTGTCCCTTGCTTGGAACGCTACTTCTTTTTGCAGTTTATTAATGTTGTATGTGTATAAATGAAAGCAGAGTTTGGCATGGAGTATGTGAATTTGTGCTGTGAAAGCTTTCTAGGAGAGACCACCAGTGCCTTTCCCTCCTCCCTTGCATTTGTTCCATAGTTGAAATGCAAAGAAATTAAAGAAAACTTCTTGGTTTAGTTTCTCTTTGGCTACAGTGAGTATATGCTTATTCTAAGAACACAAATAAGATGCAATAAGGGGAGAGACGATCCTGATTGTTTTGCATCCTAAAGTGCAAAACAAAAGTGGAGGTAACATTCAGAACCAAGTAGTGAAGAATACATCAGCCTATGTTGTGCTTTGTTGTTTACGCTTCCTGAGATGCCATCAGGCTCCACCGAATCGGTACAGGTATTGCAACAGAGCAGCCAGCTCAAGAAGGGATGTTTAAAGGCAGCATGGTTGCTGCCTGACCGCTAATGGCTCATCCACACAGACATGAGTGGTCTGTACCTGGGCTCTCGGCCGGCCAGCTGATGGCACGAATCAGCAAGATGTATCAGCTTGGAGGAACATCGAGACCGGAGGTAGCCTGCATCTCGCAGGGTCAGACTCCTGGCAGAATGAGCCCGAGCTTTTCTGTGATAAGGTAAACGCAGCCTAACAGGGAAATGCTGTGCCTGGGTGCAGACTGTCCTAAAGGGCATCACTCAGCGCCTCTGCAAAAGCGCTTTGGAGCTAGCACGAGAGCTGAAGGATTTCACAGTGAATTGATTCTCTGCTTTTACCTTTGGTGAAGGGAAGGGGAGGGGATGCTTGTGCTGCAGAAAGCTCCTAATAGTAGCTTATACCTACTGCTCATGGGACATTAGAGTTGCTCAGCTGAGGTACTTTAAACCAGCCTTTGAGGGCTGTATTTTCTCCTGTCATGAGGTGTCCTTCCTTGTACAGTGGAAGTGAATGAGTGTTGTACTGATGAAATAGAGGAAAATACCATGAGTTACTTGCTGTCCAAACCCTCTAGTTAAAACACAGGCCATGGTTTGTAGACAGCTTTTTTTTTTTTTTGCCCCTTTTTTTTTTTTTCTTCAGATTTTCTAGATAGTATTTCTTCACTATGATTTAGAATTTGCTCAGCTTAAGTTGCCATTGGTCAGTCTGAACCACGCAAGAAGTCTTGATCTTCCTCCCTCGTGCACTATGGCCTCTAAGCACACTCCTGCACTGTATGCTTTTCAGTTGTGAAGCAAAGTTGGGTTGGTTTTTTTTCGGAGTTTGTCTGTGTACCATGTATTTTTCACTTCAGGCATGCCTCTTCCTAGGGGCGGCTGGAATAAGCAAGGGCAATGAGAAAAGCTAGGCATCAGAAACGGAGACCTGTGGGACTGCCAGTGAGGGACAGGACTTAAATTCATGCCCCAGTTCCCCCTGGCAGTGTTTAATCTCGGTGACTTTCATGCAGGTAGCATGAAACCTCGTGAGAGCAGTGCTGCGGAGGACTCTTGCTGAGAGACGCGTAGTTGTGATGTACACCAGGGCTCTTAACTCCTCTGCCGCAATTGGAGCGTTCCTTGGCTGCTGTGCTGGTGGGATAATTTTGCCCTAAGCGATTGGACCTCATGAAATAGTAGTTACTGTGTGGAGCTTTTACAAATAAGAAGTGGAGCTTTAAATGAATTATACCTGTCATCCTCTTTCCTGTAGAATGAAAGCATCCATCCCATTAGATCCTATTGTAATGAAATAAACACTTCAGCATACTGCCCGTTATTTTTTACCTTTATTTGGTTTAAGTGTATTATCAGTGATGCATGCCAGACTGACAGCAGGAAACCGATGTCCTCTATTGATTCGTAGAAGAGACATATGCGCATAAATACAGACCGCATCGTCTTCACCACGCTGCCACACCAGCGTGTGTCAGATCCATCCCGAGGCACTATGTATAGATGGTGGAGGGTATTTCGGTATTTCTTTGGTCTGTCTTCCTTTGAAGCTGCTGCTAGTTCGTATAGCAGCAGGGACTGTGTGGGGACCTATTTACAACAAACTTAGGGCCACTCCATTTGTCAGAGAACAATAAAATAGCTACCAGCTGCTAATGACTTATCAACCTGGTCCGGAAAGGAACCGGAGACCTGGAGGGTGAAAGGTTGTAAACTCCATTACAAATCCTCTCTGTCATATATCTCCCATCCTCACGCTTTGTTATTCATGCGAAGAAATCGTAGTTTAAAAAAAAANAAAAATACGCTAACAATATACGCTTTGTCTTTCCCATCTATTATGTAATTGAGCATGTTATGTCACTGAATGCGTTTGCTGCCAAAAAAAAAAAAAAAAAANTTGAAATTGAACTACCTATTTGTCAGTTGCTTTTTAAAAACAGAAACAGACCGATTTTTATCCAACATTCGGATTAAAATCATTTATTGAAATGGAACTANTATTTTAGGAGGGCTTTTTTCTTTTTTCAAGCCGTAGTTAGGTTAACCAGGATATTAGAGCACGTCGTTGCAAGCCCGTTAAAGAAAAGATCTGTTTGTAGTACTCTTAGTCCTGATGTCACAGGCACAGCAAGGACATCAGAAGGAGGAGTCAGATTACAGTAAGAATGGGCAGTGCAGCATGCAGCCGGAGTAAACGCTAAATCAGACAGGGATTGTATCAGGGATAAGACTGCCTGCAAAGCGCTCATCCTGAGGAGGCACACTGCTCACTCACGCTTCTTGTGCTGGGAAATTTCCACATAATGTAGAATGAAAGAGCTCTGTTTTACATGTCAGCCCTGTGCGGGAGCTAATGCTGAATACACAGCGGTGGGATCCTGACTGCATGATTAATGAGAAACATAATGTATTTTGGTAAGTGTGAACTGTGATGTAATTCTGCTTCTGCTCACATTATCAATAGGAGTGATTATTAGAAATTTTGGATTCAAGAACGTTTCGTGCTGGCGCGCACCTAAAACTGACAACTGGGGAATCCTGTCGGCTGTGCAGTTTGAAAGGATTCCATTGTCTGGGAAATTTTCTGTTCGAGTGGGCTACTGCATAGTTTTAGAGGCTTGAAAAATAAGCTAGATGGGATGAACTCATCCTAGGTTTGTTTTAGATGAACTTGTGTTTCATCTGCCGAGAGGGGATGAGAAATGGTTGTGAGGCATGGGAAGTTTTAGACAAACTTAATGTAATGGACGAACTGCTACAGCACTGTCTGTGGTGGAGAGGCACGGTAAGCCCTAGTATTTCATTCAGCTTTTAGTTTGAAGAATTCAAAGGTACAAAGGCGAAACAATGCTTTATTTGCAGTGATGTGCTTGCCGAGTACTCTGCATTATGCAGATCACCGGTGTGGGGTTGGCTCCTGGCATACCACGAAATGCATATTATTTTAAGCCGTTAGAGGTCTCAGAGCTGTTAAATATTTGTGCAGAGTTTAGTTCTGTTGCTTGATGGAAATCTTCCTTAGGCTTGCAGCTGAGCTGGCTGCATACCCTAAAAACACGTTGGAGCTTAGAGCTATGTCTAAGCAATGTAGTGCTGCAGTACTGGGCTGGGATGTACAATTGCAATATAATGCTGCACGTTAGTGCTGCTAAATAGCAAAAAAAAAAAAAAAAAAAAAAAAGGGAAAAAAAAAGAAAAATTTGGCAGTGTGATGGAAAAATACTATTCTTGGCTACTTGAAATTTCATCTAGCCTCACTGTTAATTTATAGCTGCATAATACTTAGAGTGAACACAGAGCAGAGAGTTGGGGGTTCTCTGGGACATTCAGCAGCTTTCTCAGTTTCATTAAATATTGAATCAGGAGTTCACTTCCAGCCTTAAGAGATGAACTTTTGTAATATTCTGAGCACTGTCACAAAAGTACTATGCTTTATGACACGCTTAATTTTCGTAAAATTAAAAATATGGGGGGGGAGTTGTCTTTAACAGTAAACCCATCAGTTACGAAAGCAGATTGATTTTGATGTAAACTGTCTTAACAGAAAAAATATAAATTGGCTGAGTTGTCATAACTGTTCAGAGTCCCTTTCAAAGAAAAATTGGTGATGTTTCAGTTTTACCGCATTTTCTAAAGACTGAAGAAGAATAGACAAGCATTATGGTTTTAGATTTGAGTAATTTGGATTAAATCTCTTCACCCTTAAAAATGTGGCATTAGGTTAATTTTTTACTCATTTCTTTTGGGTTATTTTTCTACCTTTAATATCATTCCAAGCATGAGATGAGTTTTCTTTTTTACAGTTAGTTTTGCAACAATTGCCTGTGTGACTAGATTAGAAGTTATGGTTTCCTAAAGTTAGATGGGTTCGAGTATTGGATATATGTTAGCTGTATGGCACTTAATTATTTTTTTTCTCTTTGTTTATAATTTTCAGAAACACGTAATGGTGATCAGACTTATTTTGGTGTTACTTCTTTGAAAAAATACAAACCGCCGTTTCACACCCTTATTTGTTTTCTGGTGCAACACGAGTTTTGAATTGGAGCAAAGTGGATTGTGCTTTCTCTCTGCTTTGCAGGAAATTTCACTTCTGAGAGCAGAGCTGAAAGTTTCTGTTAGGCAGGTTCTCGGTCTGCTTTGTTCAGTCTGGAACTTCCTTTGATGTTACATTTTAAATTAATACTCTTGTTTCTGTCTTCTGCATAATAAAGCATGAGCTAATGTGGATAATGTTTACCTGTGGTTGTTCTGGATGTTTTCCTGCTCTGCCTGTGAGAAGCCAGAGCATCTGTAATCTCACCTGTCCCTGTTGTAACACTGACTGCACAAAGCAGTATTGCACAGAGCTGGATGAAAGCTCGACCGCGTACATCGCGCACCTACTTTGACTTAAAATTACTGTAACCATCACGTAAGGGATACCAGAATTTTGTATTTTCTGAGGGGAAAAAACCCACCTCCTTTCAATATCAGGAAAGAATTCTGCGGTATTTGATTCTCTGTGCGTGCTACTATTGGACCACCTAAAGAATAGGAAGGGAAGAAAAAGAAAGCATTTCTGTATGTTTACGTGCATCTTGCTTGTTTTTTTCTGGGCCTTCTTGTCTAATTGCTGCTGATGTAAGGTGGCATAGTGGTAAGACACGTGTACAGTGTTAAGGTTGAAATAAATACTGAAATAATTGCTGTGGAAAGTAATATCTAAACCTCTGAAAATATTGTTCTTCAATAGCAAGTGTTAATGGGTGAAGTGAGTTTCTTAACCATCAGAGACAAAAGTTGCTAAATTCAAGAATCGGTCACAGCGTTTCTTGTTTTCTTTAAAGCTGTAGCCTCCGAGAAGATTTTGGGCTGAGATATTTTACTACTTTGTACTATGTATATTCTACTATTTGAGCCAAGCCTCCAAATAATTAAACTTATTGTGACCCTTCTAATTGCATAAGCCTTTCTTTTACATTGCACTGGAATTTTGATGGAGTGGTTTCAATAACTGCTAATTTTCACTCACCGCGCTGTGCTTTAGAGTTTGTTGTTTGGTCACCGTGGATACATTTGTTACTTATTGTATTGGTTTTGCATTCATCGTTTCAAGTTGAACAGAAGTGTGGAATTGTAATAATAATAAAAATCCTACATAATGATGTCCTGTGTTTCTAGAGTAAGCCAAAAGCCAATGAAAATAAAAAATTTCTGCTAAGTGTTTTAATAGATAGGTGTTTTGTACTTAGAAGCGTACATAGCTACCCCAAAGCAACTTCTGCTTGCATTTATCATACAGTTAATAATTTAACGTAAGATAAAAGTCAGTTGCGACCCTTCTCAGCAGCTCCGAGAGGAGCAGCAGTGGGTGGCTGTCAGTGCCACCGCGCTGATGTGCGCCGGTAACGGGGGACCTCCTCCAGTCCCGCTCAACGCGAGGGCTCTGCCGTGGCCGATGGTCATAGCTGGACGCTGCCACCTCTACCTTCAAAGGTCCCACCGGCCGCTGCCGCCTTGGCTCGGCCACCTGGCCGGCATCGCTCCTTCCTCGTCGCGGCAGCGCGGGCGGCTCGTGGCAGCCGGCTTGTCCTACGGGTGGGATGGTCCCTGTGGAGTGGAAATCGCTCTTCGCCGTTTGGGAGGTGAAGGGGGAGAGCTTTTGGTGCGTGCAGTGCACAGGCACTGTACGTGACGGTCGTCGAACCGGAGGGAAGGCTGCAGTGGTGGTGAAGTTATGGGGCAGTGAGTGCTGGTCCTGGGGGCTTGGTTAACCCCAACTGGAGTTGAGAAGGGAGCCAATCCTCCACCCCCCCACTGCCAAAAAAATCGCTGCCCTGCGTGCCTCCATACCTTGCCCTTACCAAAGAAGCACAACTGAAAAAATAACTAAAATTAAAATTTACAAAGAAAAGTAAAAAGGCGGGGGGGTGGGGAGAGAGAACCTTGTACCTTCCCCCCCCCACCCCCCAGACCTTTTTCTGTTTTAAATAACTTCTGTTCTCAATGTTTCTGTTCACGTTGTACAGGATAACTAATATATTGGGGTGGAAATAAATATCCTATGGGATAAAATAATAGATCTGTTAGAACTATTAAGGGGAAAAAACCAACAATTTTTGCCTGAAAATGCCATTGCATTTCTGTTTGGATGTTGGCTGGTTTTGTTTTCCGTGGGTTTTTTTCAGTCAATGTTGTAGAGTGTAGTAATTCATCTGCATACATACTACTATTCTGAGTATCACTTTTTATTTCTGGAACACTTTCTTGTAGAAGAGATTCATGCTGAATGAGTCATGGAAGAAAAAATCCCCCCCCCCCCCCCAAATCTCCCCCCCTCTTTAAAGAAAACACACATTGAACAAACCAACCAATCAAAAAAAAAAAACCTGTTTCAGCAGTTTCACTGAAAATATTTATTTGTCACTGGTTTGTTTTTAGGAGGTTATATTTTCTTCTAGGTAACACACTGAGGAGGCCTTTCATAGCATTTCTGTTTGTCTTCATTTAAGGCAGGATGAATCGGTGATGATAAGGCTATGCTTTTAAAATGTTTTGAGAAGCACAGATTCTGGATTATTAACTGTGTTTTATCACTGGCCATCTGCAATAAGAAAGTGTAGTTAATATATAATGGATGCTGTATGTGACAGAAGAATTCAGCTGAGCAAGCCAATGTAGAGAATCTTGAAATCTGCGGGAGCCTGATGTTTATACTTGGAACATTACAGCCTCCTGGGCAGTGAAGTTCATCTCATGAAGCACTGAATAATCATTAATGCATGTATACATAATAATAAAAGAAAAACCTGTTTGAACTTACAGAAACTGCTCTGTGCTAGATTGTACCCTTTTAGATTCTGTTACAGAAACTGTTCATTTAAAATATCTCTAAATATATCCAGTATGTTGCCATAAATAAAGGGTGATTTCACCACTTCACATACAAAAAAAAAAGTCATTCCCAGTGTTACCCTTCTTATGGTTGGCAGAGTTGCTCCAAAACCAGAATCATAATTAATGGTTTCTTGCTTCATTAGAGAAGATTAGATCACGGTTGCTTCAGCTGCAGGTCCTCTAACAGAAAGTGTGTGTGTGTGTGTGTGCGCGCACCTGAATGTGTGTCTGTACATGTCTTAACTGGGATGACTGTGGAATCTAATCCTGCATCCCTTCTCAACAAATGTCTTGCTTCTGTTAAGAAATTAAATGTTAAGTAGAAACTGGATTTTAATTTTTTTCATTATGATGTTGTGCTCTGCCTCTGTCTTTTTTCATTGTTTTTCTGAAAGACAATTCATATCAATTATTTTTATAAAATATTTTAAAATAATGAGAGCCTTTGAGTGCAGCATTATCTCAGAGTCGTATGGCTTCTACCTCTCTGTGCCTGTGTGCAAATATCCTTCCATATTTTTTTTTATTTTGTTTTATAAACTGGTGGCAGTTCTAGAAATTCTTGCAAATACAAAAATGTTAATCGGGTTACAAGAATCCTTTCAAAGCTTTTGCTTCTCATTGCACTAAAGAAGATGGTGGTACTTGAAAAAGAAGAAATATATTTGGACTTGATAAAGGAAATATTTCAATTTGGTATTAGATCATGAAAAGTTCTTGAAATACAGTAGAGGTCATAAGGGCTTCAGTTTTTAAAAAGGAGTTATTACATGTAATATACTGCAAAGATTAGTTTTGCAGTTGAAATTGCATAGATGATTGGTAACATTCAGAGAAAGTGCAGCAAAAGAGGTTGGCTAGAAATACCAAAGCCTGAAGTGTCTGAGATTGTACTTGAATCAAATTGCTGGGGTTGAAAGTGGGAAGGAGCTTTGCTCTGTTGCAGGGCTAAGTCATTATATGGCAAAGCCATGTTCAGTACGCCAGCCTGTACTCTCAGTGATTTTAGCAACGTCTTTCTGCAAAGTCTACTTAGGGGTGAAAAATCTAATACATGAAGCTGCATTATTGGTATGCTTATATATTTAGACCTCTTTGCCCATTTTGTTGACCACTTCTTTCGTGAATGTCTCATCAGTCTGATGCTCGTGAACATGTTCCCCTCAAACAATTTTTTTTAATTTTTTT
>VXBL01001314.1:2497244-2577534 GCA_013400195.1 Aramus guarauna
TTTTTTTTTTTTTTTTTTGAGCACCTTAGTGAGGAGTAAATGAAAAACAGTCTGATTGGAATGAACTGAAATGTTTGAGGTGGGTTGTTTTTATACTAGACCTGTTTCTAAATATATTTAGAGTTAATTCAAGAAATGCTGAATTCTAGACCATGAATAACTGCAAAGGCAAAATTGGTGAATGTCTCACCTGAATTTTTGATGCACACAAAGTGAAATTTTAATAGCTATGTAGGGCTATAAGTAAATATTCTGAGCAGGGTGATTGCATGAGCAAGAAGGGAGTTCCTTAAAAACTTATTTAAGTGTTTTATGTCTCTCCTATGTTTAGTTCCTGGGACAGGGATTATAATATTTTAAGATGTCTTGATAGAAGACCAGAACATAGCTAGGCTGACTGAAGAGTACACTAGGAAAGATATTATTACTTCAACTCTTATCATACTCCTTTTTCTTTAGAGAAGGTTTCAGCCTGTTCCTGACCTATGTAAAAATGTGGATGAATAGTATTTGTCCCTTCCACCATGCCTTGCCATCCCTAGCCAGCAGTGAAATCTCCACATTGGTATGCAGACCATTCCTTGCCACCTTTTATAGCATCACTGTCTTTTCTTTCTCTTTTTCTTTTTTTCTATCTCTTTTTCTTTTCTTCTATCTCTTTTTCTTTTTTTTCTATCTCTTTTTCTTTTTTTTTTTCCTATCTCTTTTTCCTTCTCTTTTCTAAATTCTCCCATATAAAATAGTAACCAAATATACACCAGATACTGGCCTGCAGCCTTTTGTTTATAGCTACAAGCTTTGGTCAACTCGGGAAATGTTATGACAAAACCTGTGTCAGAACCTATAAAAATTTCTTTGCTTTTTGGGTGGGGAAAAAGTTCTGAATAGAGTGAATAATAACATGTGGACCTATCATGGAAAAATTTTATGTCATACGATAGTAAAATGCTCTTAAGAAACGTCTAGCTAGGATACAAAAAAGGTAAAAAATCGTAACTAAGTTCATAGAGCTTAAAGAAATATGGACATATTGTTGGGTTAGGGTTGTGGGTTGTGGCCAATTACTGAAAACGCTTATGTGTACATGTGTAAATGTAACTGGATTGTAATCAATAGAATTACTCACCAACAAGCACAATTTATATTAGCCAGGGGCAGGGATTCCCATTCATTAAATCTATGGAGGACATGCCTTTATCTATTTCTGTGGATGCAGCCTGGAGCATCCAACATGTCATGGATTAGATAAATTGGGCCTGACATGCCTGTGTTTCTGAAAAAATAGGACAAAAATTTCCTTTGTCCTTTGTGTCTTGTCTGCAAAACCAGTAGTGCTTTCTCCCACCTATAGGGAATGACAGGAGATAATTTTCCTTACTTGAAAAACTTTTTAAATTATAGACTTGTTTTATATAGAGATCTAAAAAATGGACCTGCCAGTGATTCACAAGTATCAAGACAAGGACAGTCAACCTACAAACTGCCACGTATTCCAGCTCTCAAAACATTTGCCTAAATCAGCTCCATCAGGTGTAAGCTTGCCAAAATTTTGTTCACTTTCCCAGAAAGACACTAGCCTTGTGGTCGAGGGATTTTTGCGGGCTGCTAGAAACCCAAGCTAAATTCCTTTGTGAAGTGAATACATTTACACAAATCTAAACCACTCCAAAAAGAGATTATTGTGCAAGTATCCCCAGTTAGTCAACAGCCCAACTATTGGGACATTTCCCTGAGGCATTGGGGACTTACAGAGCAGGCTTCAATATGGGCCTTTGATTAAAATACAGACCTTAATTTCTTTCAATTTTAAAAACTTTTATAAAAAAAACTTTTATAAAAGAACTTTTATAAGGATTTGCTTCCATAAGAAGTAGGTGTGAGAGTGTAGCTTGCATGTAGATCTGCAGATAAGACAAATTCTGATGGAACTTTGCAAGACAGAAAATGTTAAATTTGACAGTGTTTTATCTCCCTCTCCTATTCACAAGCAATGGCATCTTGAAGCAAACCATCAGCCCAAATGCCATAGAATAGTTATGATTAGTCAGCTGTAACCTTGATTGCAGGGGCATGTGCAACACCAAAGCCTGATTCAAGGAAGATGGGATTCTTATTTCTTACTGTCATAAAACATGGTTTCAAACTGGTCCTCCATGACAGAGAACAAAGAGACAGCTTTGTAAAAATGAATTCAGGATAGTCTGATTTGTCGTGTTTTTCTTTGCTGCAGAAGGGTCATGGCTGGGATCTGTTAGAATGAAGATGGCCTGCTTGTTCAGTGGAGCATATACATGCTCAGAGAGTTAGTCAAACTCTGTTATTTCAAGCCCTTGTGCCTTTGGAATTTGTACCTTTTTTTTTTTTTTNTTGTTTTTGAATTTTTTCTTTTTTTTTTTTTTTTTTTTTTTTTTTTTTTGGCAGCTCAGAGTGTTACTCAAATGTGAATTTTCATGGAGTCTCACCAAGAACCAGATTTTGATGGCTCTGAGCTCTGATACTTTAGTCTGCCACCATAGACACTGGGAGGACCTCATTGTGCCATGAAACATTTGTAGGACCACCTTTCATTAGCATCTTTAACAGTCTTCCCTGCTCTGATTTGTAGGGAGTTGGATTCAACTCTGACTCCACAGCACTAGTATATATGGGCCAACACTCTTACAGAGCACTATATAAAATATGTTCATGTGATCTTTGTCATAGATAGGAAAACCAATGTTTTCTTCACTAGTTCTAATAAAATTTTCTTAGATATCTTTATCTGCTCTATTGCATCATAGTGTGGTTTTTTGCTTACACTTTTTGAATATAGAGACTTACTGGTTTATGGAGTAGCTGTTTTCTTGATTGTAACTGTGTCTATGGAAGCACAGTTCCACAGTTTTTGGAGGGAAATAAAAACACTTATTCATCAGGATATACTGTGAATTAAAACCTAGAAACTGTTTTCCAACATATTATATGGCACATATTTATCTCTGATTAAAAAGAAAAAAAATAAAATTTGAATTGCACAAGAGCAGTGTGTGATTCCAATAAATAGTTTTTGGCAATGATGTTAGTATTTTCTAGATACAATACAGTTACGCAACCATTACTTTTTAAGTATGTTAAAACATGTCCTATTTAAACTTTATTAAAACTAAATCTCTGTCTGGATATAGAATTTCCATAAAACATCTGTTTAATTGATTCTGGCCAAGGTTAAAATTTCTCCCATTGATTTCCAACATCCTACTATTTTATTTCCATTCTTGTTCTGCCTGCTGCCTTCTTACTTCCCCTTAGCTTCTTTTTCTTTCCTCTCCACTTTTCCCCCTCCTAAATTTGATGCAAACTCCTTGCCCTTATCATCATCATCGTGAGACTTTTATGCTTTATCAGCACTTGCTCTCCTTTCATGGTTGACCTTTCTGAACCCAAACCTCTCTCCTGCAGACCAGAGCCTGCTAATCATTTGCATCCCCAGTCTTTGTCAGACAAATGAAGAAAGCCAATGTGTTGATCACAGCAAAGCAAAGGTTCTAAGAAAGTTGGTGGCAATCTGCAACTTCTGGTGAATTAAATGGCTCATCTCTTCATGCTGGAAGGTTGCTACCTTGTTAGTGTGCATGTTTTTTTCTTATTTGCATGCCCAACTTGCTACATTGCAGTCGCTGTAGTTAACCTTCAGTTTTGGGCAATGGGGCAACAAAGCAACATCTGATTTCACATCTCCATAAGATAGTGTGAGATAAGCTGACCTCAACTGCTTAAAGATGAAGGGCATGACTCTAATCTTCAAGTATTCAGGTGGTACTTAACAGGAGATAGGAAGATTTTTCTCTCCCCAGAGTGCAATTGGCTTTTCTTTTGCTTTTTTTTTTTTTTTTCTTCTTTTTTAATTGCTGGCTGTTGAAAATCCAGAGATTAGTCATTGCTGGACACAGTGCATGTATGCTCTGAGGTGGCATAAAATTCTGTTACAGTGAGGCTCAAAGTTAATAGTTAACTAAACATTTTATCCCTCTCTTCCCCTGTCTCTGTGGGGACAGAGGACTGCCAAGAACTGTCTGTTTTTATTTTGCTTCTCAATACAAAGCATGAGTTGCCTGGTAGGGTAACTTCAATTTTTCATCAGCTTCTTTTTCCAGAAAGTCTTGGTCACAGATAGAGCATCAGGCTCTTGGGTATTTTGCACAAACAGCTCTGTCTCCTGAGGGCTGATCTGGTTTAGTTTCATTAAAGTGTAGTAGAAGTTTTATGAAAAGTAATGGGTTGGGGTTTAGAGACAATCAGGCCACATGATCTAATAGTTTTTTCTGGTTTTACATCCTGAGAAAGAATAGTATGCAAGATATTCATGTTTGCTGGTTTGTTTTACTTTTCTTTAAGAACTTCAGATATTTCATTCAAAGTGACAAATCGGGTATTTCATTGGTGGGAAAAGTTCCTGAGTCAAATAACTTGAAGTATTTTTAATTTAGGAATGCATATAGGAAAAATGATGATATGATGTATGATTTGACTGAACAAGTACCTTTCAAGCCACCATGAACTGAACAGTGTTTTACATCCAGGAGCCTGTCCTTTAAAATTCTCTTCTAACGTGTCTGTGTCTGCTCTCATTATCATAGTATCACAGATTAGTAGGGGTTGGAAGGACCTCTGGAGATCATCTAGTCCCACCCCCCTGCTAAAGCAGGTTCACCTAGAGCAGGTTCCATTTGTAAATCTTGTGCTTTTGGCTCCGCTCTACTTTTTCTCCCTGTTAATGTTCAGTAAGAAATGATACCACTTGCTCTTTTGTCTATGTATTGTATAGGCATTTATGTCTTTATGCATGGGAAAGAAAAATGGAAAATATTGGTTTATTTCAATAAGTATGCATTTTTGTTATGCACATGTATGTAGGCAGTCCTGTGTACGCAAAAACCGTGAGGTTCATTCAGGGGGGGAATCTTGCCCCAGGCTGTGCAATACTGACATAGAATCACAGAGGTATTTTCATGTCCGTTTTTCTGTGCTACCTGTAAAGCCAACAGTCAAGTGGATCTACATAACCATAGACTTCCCACAAGTCTTTTCTCTGTGCACCTCTCTCCATCCTTCCTTTCCTCTCTCTCTGTGGAGCTAGCTTTGACCTGGGCAGATGTTGCTCTTTTGACTTGCATTCATCCACCCTTCTCCTAACTCGGTCACTTCCCAAGTCAGTTTACCTCTTATTCAGTAAAACAGTAGAGGTTTGGCAGCTAGCAGAAGAGTAAAGCGGTGCTCTGAAAACATGAAATAACTGTTGGCATTAAGTTCCACTTACTCTTGCGCTATGCAGTGAAAAATGTGTAAAAAACCATTTCCAGTGAATTATTCATAAAACCTGGTGAAGTTGAGCTTTCCCACTGCTAAATGGAAGAGGCATTGCTGCACAGCACTATCCTCATAGAGTTTGCTAGTGGAGTGTGTCCATTTCATGGTATTAGTTATATATTTGTCTCAATTGTATGCTTGTTTCATTTAAAGTAAAGACATCAGAAGTTAATCGTTATTTCTTTCCCAAGCATGCTTTTGAAAAATGGCACTTTTAAAATTGCTAATATATTCATCATAAAAATGAAAAATTCTTTGAAAATCTGTTTGCAATACAGTGTTCTTCTGATTAATAACCCTTGGAAATCTGTGCTCATTATACCATAAACATGACCTTTATAACAACATCAGAAAAGTCTAACTGCAGAATATGCCGGGTCAAAGACTTTCTTAAATGTCAAAAAACTGTAAAGCTTTAAAAGTAATGTGATTTTTGTAATACTTGGCTGATGCTTGTATTTTTGCTTTATTTTATTTTTTTATTTATGGCCCCGTGGGTTTTGAGTCTTTGTGGTTAAGATCTATTAGGAGACTGTGATGCCAGGGGAGCACACTTTGGGATAACTTAATGCCCTTCAGCAGCCCTCCCTCTGGTTCAATACTTAGATCCATTTAGTCTGTAATAATATTTTTGCCTGGCCTGTAGCTGGTTACATCTGGTAAGGTCTAGTAGCTTTCCAGTGTGGCTACTAACCTCATACTGTGATCCCACTGGTTAGGAGACATCCACGATGTGCTAGTCAATAATGGTGCAGTCAGTCTAGCGCTGTCAGAAAATTTATTTCCTGAAAACTGTAGAGAAACACTATGCATGCCATTTTTGAGAAATGAGACTGTGCCCTTTCTCTAACTTCATGAGATTGCAGTGCTCCTCTGAAACAACCCATGCTTCCCACACACCTCGAGATGCCCCTTAGCTTGAGTCTGAATGCAAATCTTTCTGCTGCAGGCTGGAAATAATACTGTGAGTAGCTGCTTTGTGTGGGAATAGCTAGCCAAGATGAAGACCTTATGGTCATGAGAAGAAAAGGAAAAGCTGTTTTTCCTTTGATATCCAGACAAACTTTTCTGGCCTGGCATTACTGCTTGGTGTAGGAATGTCTATATATGTTTCTATCTCACTTGAGGCAAGGCCAGAGTTTTCACTTCTTTGGATTCACTTTCTTACTAAAGAAGGTAGAAAGTTAAAACATGAGCAGCAGGGGAAGGAACAGCAGAATAGAGCTGGGAATACATACTCTGCCAAAAGTAAAGAGAATTATTAGTGCAGATGTGGACTCATCGGTCCACTCATCTTCCCTCTAGCATTTATGGCTCAGAAAGAAGAACTGGTTTTGACATTGCTTTTGCTATCATGAGATCACTCACCTCTGAGGGGAAGTGTGTTCAGTTCACTACTAGACTAAAACCAGTGAAGGATGTTGCAGTGGTCAGAGCACTAACTTTAGGGACCTAGGGCTCAATTCCTTGACCTGCCACAGACTCCTGTGTGAGCTGTGAGCAGGTGACCTATGTGTCCTCGGTTCCTAGCTGAAAAACAGGGATAATCTCTTGCCATGTAGAAATGTCCTGAGAATTGATACCAGAGGAAAAAAATAAAGCTGCTGGTTATTTAACATTTGATTTTGTTTTGTAAGGCAAATGGAAATTCAAAGCTCCTCCATCCTCAAGAGTGAGAAGAGCTGTGGGTCATGGGCATTTTGCTTGTTTGTCTTCTCCAAAGCCATGATGCTGGCAATCGTGGGCTCTCTGATTCTCTGGTAGCTGACGTGGCTGGTACTTGGTATGGGCAGCTGGTAATAAGCAAAGTGGCCAAGTTGGACAATTTCTTGTTGTTTCCTTCTACTTGAAATGGCCAGAACTTTACAGAAAGTGGAACATTCGTTTTGGATCATTTAATTTTCAGTGATCCAACAGCTTCCAATAGGGAAAGAAAATCATCCAAATTTGTCTGACCAACTGGAATAAAACCTCAAAGGATTCCAAAGAGCTCAATTAGGTAGGTCATGTTGCTAAAATAAAAAGCTTAGTAGTTGCCCTTGTGCAATTTATAATCCATAGAAGATGTTGTCCGTAGTGAGTTAGTGAAATTCATTTGCTAGACAGTGTTAAGTACTGAAGTTCAGATCATGTTTTTTTTCAGGATTTTATTTAATTTAATGAAAAAAATATTTTAATTAGTAAAGTATTTCCTGTGGGCCATAGCATATTCTAGATATGGGGGGGAAAGGGCTGGTACTTTGTGGGGGGTGGGTGGAGGCTCTGACACGAGTGTCCTTGTGGCCTGAATTGGGTAATGTCTGCACAACACTGTGCACTTTGATCCTGTTCAAAGAGACTGGACTTTATTGTCTGTAAACTGGGCCCACCTGTCTGTTAATGCAGATGGATCGTGGTAGAGGAACAGGAGGGAAGAAGGCAGCAAAAAAGGAGCAGGAACCTGAGCTTTTTTACCAAAAGTAATGAGAAGTGATAATGGATGTCACAGTATTAGGGCAAATTTGTCTCTGCATTTTCCTAGTCCAGCATCATAATAGTAGTTTCACAGGATTCAACACAATGAAAAGAGAAATCTACTTTAGGTGTACAGAGGGGTATATTTTTCAGTCAAAATTCTTGTACCAGGATATATGATTTTATGTTTTTCCAAATGCCAGTAAGTGTGAAAGAAAAGACTGAAAAAACAGTGTGATGCATAGCTGCAGACTTCTAAAACTAATAATAATAAAAAGAGTTCTGTTTCTAAACTAGCTCACTTTGCAGGAATCACAGAATAAATATTGCCTCTAGACAAAATAATACTTTGAATAGCAGCAAGTGACCAGAGCTGATTCAAACTTTCCAGGTGAATAGTGTATGTGCTGAAAAATGCGGTCTATAAATAAGTAGTGGGTACTGATTTGTGCCAAACTAGAAGATTTTTTTTTTTAAAGAGGGAAAGAGATTAGGAAATATTTGAAAAACATTTGTAATGAGTAGTTTTGAATTGTTTGGTTTTGGATGTTTGAAATTTGCCAGTATTTAAACAACAAAAATGTTTAAGTAGCCAAGTAAGAACTATAGAGTTTCATTTTGGGTGAAAGAAATGTTTCAGCTGACACAATGATTTTTTTTTTTTTTCCCCCCCTTTAATTGTCTTTATTTTTTGGTTTGGCCAGTGAACTGAAAAATCAATTACTCACAGATCTCCACAGCTGAGACAGTGTTTCATTCATCCTTCTTCAAAGTGACTAGCCACTGTTAACATTACTAACAGCAAAACCTATGAAAGGAAAGCTTGTATTGCCACACAGTGTACTTGATCCTCAAGTCGTCTCAGGAGAGTCAGCGGCATCGAGGCTGGTGTGGTTGGAGCCCCATTTTGAGAGTTCTTCTTTTCTAGTGTGTGTCAAATATTTAATACACTTGGGGTTTTTTTCCTTTCTTTTCTGAAACTAAGAGGGATTATATGAAACAATATCGTGTTTAAATGTGGATGTCCTCATTTTAAAAATATTTTTGAGATTATTATATAATAAAAGTGCTCTCCCAAAATGTCTGTGAACAATGCAGGAGTCAAAAGCACTTTGTTTTAAGATCCTCATTTTCCCTTCCAAAGGAAAAAAAAAAAAGGAAAAAAAAAAAAAAGAAAAAAGAAAAAGGAACAAACCACATGCATGCACACACAAACAACAACAAAATCCCTACAAGGAAGTGAGTTCTAACAGTATAAATTGTCGGAAAATAGATTTTTCTGAGCAATAAATTCTCAACAGGCATTACGTTATTTGTTCACACATAATCTCCTTTCAGTCCATACTGACTAATATGGGGATAAATATAACCTATTAATATCAAATATTTAAAATTAAAAAATGTATCTGTTTATGCGCATAAAAGGTATAGGTTGCATGTGAGTGAACTGTCTGTATGCTGAGTTCATATTTTAGTCACTTGAGTAGTATAATAGCTACAATAAGTAGTTTGGTGATTAGGTGAAGCCTATTTTGCCACGTCAAGTTAGATCACTTATTATGGAACTGAACTTACCGTTAAAGTGACAATCCAACAATTTTTAAGAAAAGTATCTGTTGCAAAAATGAAGACTGTCATACAGTGGTAAAAGGGAGTACCCTAGTGACTGTAGGTCACCACAAATTACATTAAGCTAATTCCTAAAAGCCATATCTACAATTCTGTTGCATTGTCTGTATTATATCCCAGAGAAGGTTATTAATTTGTCTTTGAATGTCTTTAAATTTCCCATTTTATCAGATTCTCTGAAGACCTAAATGTGATGTCTAGTATTTTAAACAAAGAATGTTCATTATTCTTCATGGCTAGTCTACTGTTCTTAATTGCTTATGGCTTTATTGTCTTTTTGAAGAAAATCCTTTCAAATACACCTTTTCTTTGGCTGATTGGCAACCTAAATTTGTAATGTATTAAGAGTTCTAGCTGATATTGAGTCGTCTAAATGTAAATTTCTTAGCATTTGTAAGATGGAACGTGACCTCCCCACATATCCCTTCACTTTTATACTCTAAAATAGCCTGAACTAGTTTTCTTGAAAATTTTCTAGGAAAAAAAAAATCCTCTTTTGGTTTAGGCTCTCTAGGATATATTGTACAGCTTACTGGGTGTGAACTGTCAGATATTAGAATCCTATATAAAAAATATTGATACTTTTTGAAGTTACCAGCTGAAAGATTCTCTGAGTTTCTGCCAAGGCAGAATGTGTGTATTGTTTTGACCTCAAATAAGCTATCTTGGAAATTTTGGGAGAGACATGAGATGGGCTGGAAAATTTGGGTATATCCATATCTTGGAGAAACCAAATTATGATACTGAAAAAAAAAATTAAACTCCAGGATGGAAGGGAAATTGCACATAAGTTTAGAGTGTCTCTGATGTATTGAAAATGGCTGTATGCGTGGCCAGAAGGAAACAATTGCAAAATAACGAAGGAATGAAAATAGAATTCTGCAGAGATTGCTTTTTCACCCAGTGTTTATGGTGGTAATAGTGATGGAAGAACTGCAAGAGATTTAAATTAATGGGGTATTAGTTTAGAGTTCCTGCCCAGTTTACATACCTCCAAGTTCCAAATGCATTGCAAAAAATTATCTACATCATTTGTGTGTGCAAAATTTGGGCTGGATATTTCCTTCAGAGAATGCTATGTGATAATAGATCTGGTGATTCTTTTTCTGGAACTAAACTTGCAGTTGAGTTTAAAGGATTGGGAATGAGAGCGTGAGTGAGGAAAAGCTACACAAGGGAAGATGTAGCATAACTTTCTGTATAGCCAAGTCACAAAACATAGCAATATGCAGTTGCCAAATTGTTGAGCTTTATGTTAGGGGACCTGAGAGACAGGGATCTTGACCTCCTCAAGAAACTTTAAGAAAACTTGTTATTTATTATTCTGTATATAAAAAACCCCTGCTCTATCAAGTCTGTTTAAGATAATTTTCTTTTGTTTCCTTCATGCATAGTCAGTCTTTGTGCTTCTCTTAATCCAGATTTTAGGGGCACTACTTAGAGATGTTTATACTCTTTACCTAGCACTGATCTGAGGGATATTTTAGGTGAGCTGGACACAAAACTCTGTGTGGAAGATTTTATTACCAGCAAATGCTGTTTCATTGAAAGCAAAAATTTTCCCCCAGAAGGTATTAATTTTTTGTAAAGAATTATGACAAAAATGTCTTTAAGATAAGATCAAAACTTTAACATTTCTAAAGAGATCTGGTTTCTTCTTTTTGGAATGACTCCTCATTTTAAAATAAATTTTCAATTCCATAGTGAAACATGGTCTGCAAAGTCAAAGCCAGTGGGAAAAAAACAGTATTTATTTACATTCCAACTCAAAACAAATAAAAAGTGACAGTTCCTTATGGAATGGACAGTTTGAGGCTGAACTTGCAGGAATTATCTCTTCATCTGACTGTTTCTGCTGTCTTCCCTTGATTCTGAGTAGAGGCAGTAAAGACGTTGCAGTGGTGAAGTTCACATCACCAGTGGGCTCTGAAGGAGAACCACTTGTGTAGGCTGTGCCACAAAGAGCATGAACCTCATGTTGTGCGCACGGCTCTGCATCACTGGGTGGTTTGTGCTCAGAGCATAATGCTGTATTGGCTGCTAAACTGTGCTTAAAAGTATTGCAAAGCAGATCACCTAGTGTTAGGGCAAAATGTCTAGTCCCAACTTGTGACACAAAGGTCCATCCATGTGTAAAAAGGCATAGTTTGATTGAGACCAGGGGAGTTCTCAAAAACTGTGGGAAGGGGGAAAGGAAGGGAGAAGGTTTGTGGCAAGATGTTCTTCAAACTTGTTTGCTCATGCTTACCTTGGAAGCATTGCCAGTGCCTCTGGCCAAGAGATTATCTTGCTTGTGTTTTAAATTGCCTGAAAATTGAAGAAACAAGTGATCAATTTAGTCTTGGTTAAAATACTGACCTAATTAACCTTCCAAGTTGTATTATTCCTGTGCTTCCTACAAAGAAAATTAAGGTAAAAACATTAACATGAATTTCCCAAATATCTGGAACATTCATCTTCCATTTAGGATCTGAACAGGCTGGAAGGACTCTTCCTCTTTAGAAAGACATTAGACTATAACATCACTAACTTGTAACACTGGAGTTAGTATATAAGCTAGTATCCTCCTATCTTAAGAAACTGTAGCATGCTGCTCATAAAATGTAACTTTAGACCTGTACTGCCCTACGTTTTGGGGGGACTCACGTCTCTTAAATCAGGCTGTGCACGCACCTAGTTTTTGGCCAGGATGTCTATGTGAACTTCAGGTAATAACACAGAGCATCAAGCACAGGTTGTGGACAAAGCCTGTCAGTGGTGTGGGATGTTATCCTAGCTTTATTGGTCAAAGTGGAACTCCAAACCTTGCTGGCAGGAAGTCTGTAAAAAGGCTGAAATTGATCCTTCGTTCTGTGTTGATCAGCAGTGTTGCATCTGCACAGGGAAAACTATGGAGATCTTTCTGGACAAGCTTGTCATACAGAACACCAAAACAGTCATAAGCAATCTTTCTTGTTCCTCACCTTGATCCAGTGTTCAGTAACACTGGATAACTAAAAAGTACCCATGTCTCGCTATGGTAATTTTCTAAGTGTGCTGTTGTCATACATAGCACCACTGATTTACAAAGTAAATTCTGCTTTCCTTTCTTTCCCTTCAGTTTGGCTTTCTTAGTTCTCATGTTTTCCTTCTGTCATCATTTATGCCCTTGAAGTTGCCTTCTTTACAATAAGAATTTCTCTGCGTGTTCTTCAAGAACTGTTCCTAGTGGGCTTCTACCCCTCTCCATCCATCTGCGAATGAATTACATGGGAAATAGTTAACGTTGACATTCCCAAAGGTTGTCCAAAGGTTTTTCAGTTAAGTTGGGTCACAAAAATGGTTGCCATTACTTCAGGTTTTCTCTTGCGGATTCTAGAGTACAACTGTGTGTATGTTAAATGGAAAGAGAAGCTCTCTTTTGCAGCCACAAGCATTAGACAATTCCTTTCAAGCAAAAGCTCACATTTCATGATACCTATCACATGCTCCATCATTAAGGGACATGTCCGACACTGTTGCAAAAACAGAGCAGCTGTGCTCCTGAACATACTCATTTTCTGTGCCACTGTAGGCAGGACTGTGGTAGATTTTAAACTCTGTTCCAGAAGCTCTGAGTCCCAGCCAAGGTCCTGCAGAGCTGGCTGAATTTTTCCTTTTAAAGCTTGTTCTCATCCCCAGATGACTTTGTGCAGCACTGGCTGGCAGCGGCAGGTGGGTGAGTGCCTAGTCATGCCACAGGGAAGGATCACCAAAAGAACTGTTTCATCCTTCGTGGCGTGGGATAGCAATGCTGTTGCTCTAGGTAATCCGAACCTGCGAGGCTCTCCTCCGTAGCACTGAGATAATACGCCCCAAGAGCTGGGTCCCCAAGCACGGGCGATATTTCTCAATCCAGTTTGCGTTTGCATCTGTGAGCAGGAGGATGTTTAATCAGCTTCAGTTTCTTTGCTATTGTCAGGCAAATGCTCACCTTGGCATTTCTGTGTGATTCTGTACAATCTCAGGTGCAACCTGGAGACTTCTTAGTAAGGTTTTTAATTGTAGGAGTGACTTCTTCCTTCGCGATCCACAAAAGCTTTACGTGAGAAAAAAAATATTTCCAGCATCTAAAAAAATGTCTTTATAGGCCTTTCCTGTTCAGAGGGGGTAAGATTTGCCTGTTCAACACTACTTTATCATCATTTTGATCTGTTAAATTTATTTTTACACAATTGTTTTTGTAATAATTCCATGCCAATGTAGCAATTGCTAAATCAATGACAATCATGAAATATTTGGATTCTGTGCTGGTGAGCTATGGAAAGCAGAGCTGCTTGCCCTCTGCTTTTCTGTTGCCCACATCTTTAGCTACGGCATTCAAAGAGTCATTTGGTACACTCTGACGCTGAGGTAAATGTAGAAATTCCTCCCAAAATGGCAGTTACTCTAGGGCAAAAACTAGTGTGAGATTGTAGTGAAACCTAATCCAATACCTTTGGTTTACTAGTGGGTAATGTTTTCCTTTTAGTGATTCATAGTGAAAAGCTTCACAGAGGAGCTGAAAGTTGGCAAAAAAATACTGTCTTTGAAAATTTGGATCCAGCTGATTTTATACCTAGAAGCAGAACTGTGGATGATCTGCTACAACTGGTTAATTAAATCCTGTGCTGTTAGCCCTCAATTAGGTTTGCATTAAATTGCAAACCTTGCTAGCAGATTTGCTGGCCAAATATGGAGAGATTCCATATATCATTCTGACTACTTTATATTTGGGCTCTTAAAGAATGTATGCAGCTTGTCTAATGAAGTGTCTGTATGTACGAGAGGAAGAAAAGAAACAGATTTCGGATCTCTCTGTTGGTCTGTCTGCCTGTGTCTCTGTTCAATGAGTGGGGTAAAACTCCCCTTACTTGTTTTTTTTTTTTTTTTTTTTTTTTTTTTTTTTTTTTCTTTTTTCCACCAGGNNTTTTTTTTAAATATTTCTTGGACTCTTACCAGCAGGTTTTTACAGTCTGTTGCCTGCCTCTCAGATTAGAAGAACACTGGCATATTTTAACAGTTTCCTAGGATCCAAATAGTCTTTAATTAACAGGGAATTGATGTTTTGGAGTGCAACCAAAACATGGGAGACATTGGAAGCAGAGAATGGGCTTGGATCCTTCCAGCTTTTAGCTGGCTGTGGCAAGTGGCAAACAAATAAGTAAAATAGGGTCCGCTGCAAACAGGTAGTGACTTATTGGTATGCAAGGGGATTTCTTCATTTGCATTATGTTCCCACAGAACTGGTGGCTGGTAGCGTTAGCCGGGAGGAGCTTTCTGCTGTACAGAGTCTGAATCAGCTCCACCCCTTGCAAGAGCTGAAAGTGCTTGTCTGTACCTTTCCATAAACTGAATTTTGGTGGCTGCTGAAATGGTTCTTTGACCAGCTGTTAAGGCAGCAAGGTATGTTGTGTTTGCTAGGCTTAGGTTGACTCTGAAGCTGTAAGCTCCATGAGTGAGCATTTAATTAAAAAAATCAGAAGTCTACAAATGACATGACTTTTGCTGAGCCGAACAGCCATTTGTTGTTCATTTTCTCTGGAGCAGTTTGCGTTAGGAGGGTTGAGCAATAGGGCTGGGATGAAACACTGAAATTATAGCAGAATGAGACTAGCTGAAGTTCTAAAGGGAAGTCAGGCATATGCTGAACTATTGCTCCAGATAATCCAGGGAGAGAGATGGTTTATTAGCTAATTTTAAATAATGATAGATTGATACCTGAAGCAATTACTGGCAAAGAATTGTAACCAACAGTCGCTGAGTCAGGTGTGCTCTTTTTCAGTAATGCAGTAATTTGTTGAGAAATAAAAATGTATTTGTTTAATCCAATATTGCCTTTTTATTCTTGCTTTTTTGTGCTGGCTTCCCCCCCCCCGCCTCCCTTCCTTTTCCTCTAATCACAGTACTTGCTGAATGCCTTCTCTCTCTTTTTGCACCTAGGTGGTACATGCCAGAGCCCTGCTCTTCCAGCCCTAGTGCGTCCTCCTGCTCCACCTTTGCAGCCGTCGCTGGATATTAAACCATTTCTTCCATTTCCTCTGGACACTGCCACAGCAGTCAATCTCTTCCCCAACTTCAATGCAGTAAGTGCGCTCCTAACAGTTACTGTCCACTTCACTGAGCCACAGTTTCCATGGAAGACTCAAGAGGGCACAAAGGAGAATTTTATTTACTCAATTAAACCTGGAATGGCCTCTCACTTACTGAGGGCCAAATAGCTCTTTCAGACACACTGGTAGGCTGTAAATTAAAGCTTAGCTGACTGTTAGCCAGAAGTAATGTAGAAACAAAAAATGATATGATCCCAAATGACGTGCAATAAAGTTGCAGGCCATATTCGGTCCCAGGGCTTGTGAGTTTTCCACTCTAATTTAAGATGTGCAGAGTTTCACCAGCCTACGGTTTGCTGCAATTCTCTGAGAGTGAAACTCTCAGAGTGACGGCATTCTACATCCTGTCTGCAATAGGCTTCCTGAGAAATACTTAAAATTTACAAATTGGAGTGGCTGCAAAAGATAAAACTGTCAGGGCAATTAAAATAAGAATGAGAACAGCATAGCTGATATATAAGCTATTCATTGGCAAACAATGCAGTGCATTTTTTTCACATTAAAGTATTTTATTTCTCATGCCTTAGGTTAAAACATGGTTAGATTTCTGATTAATAATTTTTTACTTGGTCATACTATCTATGACTACAGAAATCCTTTTCGTTCTTTGATATTTTCATTATATTACTGACATATGTCATGAATGTTTCAGTTTTCCTGTTTCTGGCTGAGATATGTAATGCTCTAAAAAAATAAAAAGTCTAAATTGGCTTTATGTTAATTTTGACTTTATAGAATTATGTCCCTTTTTAATTTGAATGTACTCTGTGAAGTTCTTTTCCTTATTTACATATACTAGATAGAGGAAAAAAAAATTAAGTATTTGTGTGCTTACCTACTTTGAGACACACAGAGAGGGTGGAAATTGCCGTGCCAAAACAATTCTAATTAACATGCAAAAATCTTAATTACAATAATTAAGAGTAGTAAAAGAACATGCCCATTCCAGAAGCAATCTGTAGTAATCAATAGCAAATTTCCATAATTAAATGTTCATTTATTTACCTTTTATGGATGTTCATTTTGCTTTAAAGTAATTAAAATGAACTAATTGTCAAAAATATTTATTTATGCAGTCTTAAATTCAAGCAATTCACAGCATTAATAGAGATCACAAAAGCTATAAGCTGCAAGTCTTAAAATGCTCAGAAACAATATGTCAAAGAATTATTGTTAGAAAGAAACCTTTTATTACAAAGAAACTTTCCCAAATTTTAAAATGTATATAAGTATGCAGTAAAGTTTTAAAAAGTGCTGGTTTTAACGAAGTTACTGATAACTAGTAATGAAATGGATAAACCGGTAAATTTGTTTCATATGCTTTAGGTTTTTTTCTTACCAGTTTTGCTTTGTGATCATTGTTTGTATTTAATGCAATAGGCCAGCTGAATTTTTATAAGTTGTCTATTAGAATTTCTCTTTTTTTCAGGATTTTCCATAGTTCAGAGTCTTCATGTTATTTTACTAATTGTTTAACTCTGCATAATTCAAATACAATTTTAATGATGAATTTTAACAAATAATTGGTAACCTTGTGTTCCCTAAATTTGCACTTTCTTTTTTCTTAAAGAAAAAGTCTCAAAGACTGATTTCATACCATAATTATATTGAGGGAGAGATGGAGAAAGATGCACTTGTATTAATTTGAAAGTAAGAAAGTAAAAACAGACTCCTATCAAAACCCTGTTATTCCTGAACATCATCATAGTTGTATATCGTTTGGTATAAGCACTGTAGTTGAACTTCACAAACTCCTCATCTCTTCAGCTTTTGAGTAAACTGAGCCTAGGTTTCAAGAGTGAGACTAGCAGCCCTTTTTTTACAGGACTCTAAAGTTCGTTCCTGTGCAGAGTACTGCTTCCTGTGATGGGTGGCTGTCTGCCAAGTCCACCTTTGCTGAATATGCCAGTCCTGACTGTGAGGATGCTGTCATCTGAGCTGCTGTCACCTGACTTGCTGCTCATCGTCTTTGCCTTGCAACGTGACCTTTGCCTTTTCGTCATGCGTGCTGACATACAGCATCGTCACCAGTGTTCGCATTTTCATTCTGAACAGTACATTATTGAATGCTGCTATGTTTAGCTCATATGCCAGAGGTGGTTAATGGTATCCTCCAAACATGTAGGCTAGCTGAGAAGGTCTGCATATTTCCAGAAATTCTTGCAAAGCTGATAAATTTTTTGGG
Source organism: Aramus guarauna (assembly GCA_013400195.1). NCBI lineage: Eukaryota > Metazoa > Chordata > Aves > Gruiformes > Aramidae > Aramus > Aramus guarauna. Next base: position 2,514,969 of record VXBL01001314.1, read on the forward strand.
GAGGCATCAGCCTAAGGACAAGGTAACCCACAAGTCATATTAGACTTTAAACACGATGTCTGACAAGACCTCTAAGTACGTGAATGTTAGAGAAAAACCCAAATGTTTAACAAAAAATTATCTTCGTAAACATGCGTGCTCATGAATGATTGTAGCTGTTGATAATGCTTTATATTAATTGACTTCATTGGCAATCCTACGCAGTGTCACTGGAGAAGCATTTATGTTCTGCGGCTAAACCAAGGTCAAGCAGGTGGTCAGTGAAAGACCCAGAACTCTGAACATCTGAACCGGACATTCTCTCTCATGTTGTCAATAAATTAGCTTTATCCTTGATTGAGACATCAAGGTCATAGATTGTGTCTTAGGAAATGGATTTCTAAAGACCTCTTGACCCTCGCACAACACCACAGAAACTATTGAGTTTGGCAGCATGTCTGAGCTACTTCCCAAGACGCTAGAAGGAAGTCCAGAGTTTTGGCCATTTACTGGCCACTTCTCAAAACCCTTCACTTGAGAAGAGCATTATCAAGGAGAATCTTGAGCAAAAATTGTCATGTTTCAGAGAAAAGAAGTGATGTCTGGTTACGGCAATCCTAACTCAATTTGAGATTTTGCTTGTGATAGGCATAGGCATCTGAGCTCATCAGCCTAAATTTATTTGCAAAAGATAGCCGATAAAAATGAGCAATTTCTTCATTTTTTTTAAATGGAGAAAAATACAGAAAGGTAGGTTGCAATGCAAGCACTTTGTATGTCTACTGTGGCATGAGGTGAAGTGAACCCTGAAAGTTCCCATTCATCTTGCTGACTGTAATGAGGGACTGGCTCAGCTGCATCTACATTTGGTTAGATGAATCCCACATTATGGGACAGGTCATAAGCTATTCACAGCTGATATATTAAATTCCACTCAAAAATCAGATGACAGAAGTGCTGACATTGTATTGTATGTTTACAGAGGAATGCTCCCATTTATCAAGCAATTATGCTTCTAATTTTATCTAAAGACAGTCTGAAGGGAATTTGAGGATCCAGATGAACTGGATAGAAACATTAGGAGAGGTGACAGCAAAAGTAATTTACCAATGGAGAATCTCAGACACATACACAAGAACTAACAAACCCAAACACTGATTTTATAGTACCACAAATAATAATAGTAAGGTGTTGTGTTTTGTACCATTTTTTCACTCTCGGTTTATTGCAAACATAAGATTACTTTCTTTGTTACTGATGATTTCAGTCTTAAGCTAGTTCGGTTTTTGCTGGCCACCTCAGAGGAAAATATTCAGCACTGATTTCTACAAAGGCGAAAGCTTTCATTGGAGCAGAGACTAGAAGAGATAACATGGCGGGGGGGTGGGGGGGGGGGAGGAGGTGCAAACCTTTATCAGTAATAACTCTGGACACTGAGGAGAGGAAAAAGTAAAAAGTTAGTAACCTGAGAAATGGAAGGAGATAACCTTTGAACCTTTGAACCATTCAGTTTCTGGAGGAACATTTTCTATTTATACAAGAAAGCATAATGCAAACATACCAATTAACAATCTGGTTAGCTGAACATTTGTAGGTGCTATGCTCTTAATTGTGAAGCAAATGGGTACCCTCAAGTCGTATGTAAAAAGAAATTTTAACAACACAGCTGTTTAAACTGAAAACAGCCCAATGATGCAGACCCTGAAGAATCACAAGTTCATTGCAAGTTTATCTGATATAAAAAGATGAGTCAAGTTAATAGGATTTAAATGGCTACATTTTATGAATGAAAGAAACTATGACTATAAACAATGCTTATATGGCTTTTTAAAATATGATTTGAAGATTGTCAGAGAAATAGAAAAATAATTTTGTATTCTGAAAAATGTTTGAGATCATTTAGCAAACATTTGGTATACTTCTGCTTTGTCATCTGCAGAGTGAGAAGCTTTAAGACTGTGTGCTTCTAAGAACCAGTTCTTAGAGACACAGAGCTTTAGCTGGTCCGTGAGTGCACGTGAAAGTGCATATGTGGTGTTTCTGTTCATGAACCAGTGGTTGGTTGCAAAGAAATTTCATAGAGAATCCAAGTCTAGAAGTTAATTAACTTGTAGGAAAATGTTGATACGAGTCCCTGGACTAAGACAAAATGCTTCATTTTTGACATTAGCGTCAGCCCTAGGTGATCCTCCAGCAGAAAAACCCCTCAGATCTTTTTTTTTTATACCTCATAGTCTCCAAAGTCCATCATCCTCAAAGCACAGATGCATCAGAAACCAGGTTTTGCTTATTTCTGAAGCTCTCAGAATTATATATTTCAGCCTCTTGAGAGACAGATTTTAAAGTTTACAAATCCAAGACATTTGCTGTTACTAGGTGGAAAAATCGGATAATGCATTGCACTCCTTGTTTGTTTATTCTTTGATGGGTATGCTAACCATTTTCCTGAAAAATTTCTAAAAAATACTATATCACACTTTGTAGACTGTAGTATGAGCATAATCTGTAGTGGAAAAGTTCCACAATGTGGAAGATCTAAGTAAATGCTTATAAGCAGAAATAGGGATGTTTCTGGAAATGCTCCATCCTAACTCCAAACTAAAGCCTGATCTCCCCTCGTTGCCAGTGGAAAGTTTCCCAAGGAAGCATCCTTTGGAAGGAAACATGAGTACAGTTTTGACTAGAAAGTTATGACTTGGAAGAGCAGCAGCAATGTCAGAACTATATTAAAACCTAGATGGAAAATGAACTATTACTCTACAGACATATCTTTCTCATGATCCATCTGTAGTAATCCTTGCTTAGTCCCCTGATTTTTGCCTGTTTGCTTGTTCTATGCCAATAGCCCCAGGTGCAATATTTAGGGCTTCATGTTTCACCTTCCTCTGGTAGAGATTTGCCATATGGGAAAGGAAGAGGAGGTAACAGCGGCTGTTGCCCGTAGATTAGGACTCCAGCAGCAGCTTGGGTTAGGGTGCCAATGTAATGCTCCTTGCTTCCTGAAAACCAGCCTGCGCAACATCCTAGCAGCTTCCATGGCAGCACAAAGGCTGCACTCTCTGTTTAGAGAGGTGAAGCTTGTGTTTGTAGGCATCAGTAGCGGGCAGTTATGGCTGGCTTGTTTCACTGGGAGCTGCTTTACTCCCCGCTCTGGTCTTGCTGTGGGGCTCTGCCTGGCTGCGGATAACCCACTGAGTTAGCTCGCACTGAGCATAGCTTCGTGGTTGTTTGGGAAATGCAGTCTTGTCCTGTTGTGGCCAGACAACTGATAGAAATGGACAATGTAGAAAACCTGCTTGCTGACAAGTATTTCCGGGAAGAGTTATGCCAGGAAACGTGGAGAAAACCTGTCAAAAAGCTGCCAGAAGACATTTAAAAAAATCTTTTCCTTAGGCTCTTGTCCTCCGTAGTTTTTTTATGTAGAAGAGAGATACGTGCTGCAGAAATGATGTGCCAATTTTCTGGATGTTATGAATAAGATATACCTTTTGATAGTGAAGAGTGGAGGAGGAATCTCAAATGCATGTTAGTTTTTCTAAACATTAGCAGCCTGAAATTCAGAAAATAAACTCTGGGGTTTTGTATGTCTACATAATGGTTTTGTTCTATGTTTTCTGACTTAATTGAGCAGAGGAGCATAATGAGACTATTTTTCCTCATCATATAAAATCCTTTAAAGTTCAGTAGTGACAACATGCTGTCAGAATGCTCTGTTTCCAGAAGAGGATAGTCAGGGGACAACACAGTGGCCTCAGTATCACGTGAATCAAAATGGAATACTGCCTATATAGAAGAACTTGGCAGTAAAAATATAGTCTGTGCTGATTTTTAATGTTATTTCCATGAGAAGGACCTTTATCAGGTGGAAAGCTGTACTGCACCAAATTGTTAATTTGTCAGACAAACAGAGGGGATTATTGCTTCTGGGGATATTCCTTGCATGGCTGCTCATTTACAGGTGTCTAGAAACAGGGGGTTTGGCTTGCTCTTTTCCTTTCCATAGCACTGCAATTGAGCTATAAGACAGCTATACTCTTCTTTATGGTCTATATCTCTATTGCTGTTTAGCTGAATATTTTTCAAAATAGGGAAGAATGCAAAAATAATGTTTTGGCTCAGGAATTCTTTATTATAATAACATTTTCATCACTGGTCAGGACATTTAATTAAGTAGTCTGCAGGGGAAGAAGAAGGATTAGGGAATGAGCAAACACAAGAAAATCCTGGCAATTCAGATATTTTTATTTGGTGCTTGCAAAACAGAAATGAATCAACATCAGTATGAAATATTCAATTATTTGAATTGGCCAGATTTATTTACTGTACATTTAAATCCTTAATCTATACCATGGGCTTTGTTTGAAATAACAGTAAAGCTCTGATTCTCTGATGCAGAGGAAATGTTCACAGCTCAGAAGACATGGTGAAATTAAGCTCTTTGTCTTTTCCAGTTTTGAGTCAGCTTAGGGTAGATCCAGATCTCCAGGAATATTCTGTTTCCCCGTTCTTATGTGTGGTCTATGCTCTATGTCACAGGCAGGGAACAGAGCTCATATTCTGACTTTGTGTAAATGAGTGTTCCTGCAACCCTCAGGGAACCTCCCCAGGGCTGCCTGCGATTGCATGGCTGTTATTTTCCTTTGCACTGTGGAGTGGCTGGGTAGTAGTGTCTCAGCTCCCTAACAGTTGTCTCCAGAATGATTGCTATTATTTTCTTTGGAATTGATGCATTGTTAAGGAGCATCCTACTAAATCTAGCCTTACTCCCTTTGCAACTTCCTCTAAAGATTTTTGGCCTCTGCTTGCACCTTATAGCTGGGACTCCTTCAAGTTTCAACCCAGGCATCAACAAAAGTTTTCTTGTTACCTTACATTTTAGCAGCACTTCTGGCCCTGTTTTTGGAATCACTTCCATTGGACCCGTGTGAATTGAAATTGTGAAATTGAAATGTGAATTTGCTAGTTGCAGTTTTTGGAATTGCTTTCACTGGGCTCATGTGAACCTCATGAGGTTCAACAAGGCCAAGTGCAATGTCCTGTACCTGGGTCACGGAAATCCCCAATATCAGTACAGGCCTGGTGATGACTGGATTGAGAGCAGCCCTGTGGAGAAGGACTTGGGAATATTGGTGGATGCAAAACTGGACATGAGCTGGCAATGCGTACTTGCAGCCAATCACGTCCTGAGCTGCATAAAAAGCAGCGTGGTCTGCAGATTGAGGGAGGTGATCCTGCCCCTCCACTCCCTTCTCATGAGACCCCACCTGGAGTACTGCATCCAGTTCTGAGACCCCAAATGAAAGAAAGACATGGAGCATTTGGAATGAGTCCAGAGGAAACTGGATCAGAGGGCTGGAGCACCTCTCCTGTGAAGACAGGCTGAGAGAGTTGGGGTTGTTCAGCCTGGAGAAGAGAAGGCTGTGGGAGGACCTTATTGTGGCCATGCAATACTTAAAGGGGGCTTATAAGAAAAATTAGGAGGGTTTTTTTGTGAGGGCCTGTAGTGACAGGGCAATGTTTTTAAACTGAAAGAGGGTAGGTTTAGATTGGAAGAAAGAAATTTTTTTGTTATGGGATTGGTGAGACACTGGAATAGGTTATCCAGAGAAGTTGTGGATGCCCCATCATTGAAAGTCTTCAAGGTCAGGCTGGATGGGGCTTTGAACCTGATCTGGGGAAAGATGGCCCTCCCCACAACAAGGGGTTTCGACTTGGTGATATTTAAAGGTCCCTTCCAACCCAACCCATTCTCTGATTCCTTACAACTTATTTGAATAGGTTTAGGATTATGTTCCAATTAGGGAATGAGCAGTCTCCTATGATTATGATGAGTAGCTGTCACCCCTTGCCACATTGAATACAGCAGTCTTGAGAGTTTAGAAGAGTTTGCTCATGGGTACAAACGGGTAGATACCATTAAAAAAAAATAATCCATTAACAAGTTTTATTTTTATTTAAATTAAATTTGTATCAAGGGTGCTCCAACCTTCTGTGATCGCTTTCAGTAGAAATTCAGGTTTCTAGGATGCATGTTCTCCTGGGGAAGGAAGTGTTAAGATTATCTTAAAATAACTTAAGTTTGTGTCATTTCACTTTGCTGAACATTATAATACCTATCCTTGAATTCATCTCTGTAACTGTAATGTGGATGTAAATTATCGAACCATATCTGTTTCCTGGCTCTTGTCCAGTTTTTGGAGGGTAATGTGTGCCTTTGATAAATCTGATTTGATTTGTCCAAAAGACTTATTTCCAGTATGTGTGTAATAGCATCACCTGTGTTTGGCCTTCTCCAGCTACCATCTCTGTTGGCCTTCAGCTCTGTGGCCTCATTCAAGGTCCTGACAGATGTCTCAATGCTGGTGGTCATTTGCAATTGCTGCCTGCAGATTGTTTTTACCTTGTGGGTGCAGGTAGGATGTTGTTCTTCGCGCAGGCTGAGCATATAGCACGTGCACTTCACCATCTGATGGCTCACAATTTCTTCAGGATTTTTCTGGCCATATATCACTCTCCAGTCACTCAGCACCTTGTGGCTGAAGAACAGATGTTTGTGCTGCTCCTTTTTGCCATGTGAGAATGAGTGAACTTCTGACTAGTCTCCTGCAATTCTCATGTCTGTAATTGACTGAAAAGGTCTGAGGCAGAAGTTTGTATAAGCTCATGACTGCACTGTTAGCTAAATGTCCATACAGTACATTATGGAGTATAAACTTGAAGGTGTTTTCATGAACGCTGCTGTTGGCTGGAAATGATCTCTGGAACAAAGGGCTCAACATACCTAAAAATGACACACAGCAAGCTTTGTTTTCTGTGGGGTGTTTTTTTGTTGTTGTTGTTTTTGTTTTTTTATTTACCCAAGTGTTTTCTTTTTATTGTTAATCAATAGGATCTAAATATCTCAGATGCTTGTTTGTTTAACTGATGATTAGTAATAGCGAAAGAATAGACTTTCTGAGTTACCTCATCCTGCCTTACACATTTGCTAGAGGGCACTACACAGTGGGCTGACAGATAACTCGCTGTTGGAAAGTCATAGTACCCAAGGCAAAGGCAATAGCACAGCCTTTATTGGGGACTGAGGGCCCCTCAGGCTTTTGCTTTGAATGCAAGACATTCTCGTAAAGGAAATTAAATGAAGTGCTCTTCAGATTTGTCAAGTCTTGATGAGTGGAATTACTTAAAACGAAATTTTATAAAGCATTTTAAATAATGTTTTAATCAGTTGATGTTTACACCCTTTGTCTTAATAGCACTCGGATGAAAAAGATCAATGATTATTTTATTCTGCAAAGACTATAAAACTTTAATGGGTTGCATAATAAGTATAACTCATAAAATCTACAGTTTAAATATGGATGGTTATTAACCTGTTTTTAAAAAGCTGCAATTAAAGTGAAAAGGAATTACTTAAAGCAATGATTTCATTACTGTAGTCTGAGGAGGAAAAAGAGTGATGAAATTCTAAAATCAGTATTATTTCTGTTGATGAGACAGACATTTGGAAAGACTTAAAATAAAGCATGAATCTTTCCTAGCCTTAGGCATGTTTGTGTTCCTAACCCAGCTGAATAACTATTTACTGAATATTTTTGTACAACCTGCAGTTTGTTCTTCTTGGGAATTTCAAAGATATCTGTTGAAAAAAGCATGAATTTGCATGACAGGTAATTTTACACACAGTAAATACACTCCTAAGCACAATTACCTCGTTAATTGCTTATTCATAGCATGCAGTGACAGTGCTGCTGTTATTCAAGAACTTGTCCTAAAACACACTCACTTTTATCCTTTATGATAATGAAAAGATTTGGGACTCGCTCTTTCCCACCTTTTTTAGTCACAGTAGTTTGGGCTGGTAAATAGCACATGCTGAAGAACTCGTTTATCTGGAGTCATTGTATGAAGCACTCTCTGATGGAATATTTCTGTAATGTCCATGTCCTGTCTAATTTATTTTATCCTAACATTTTTTTTTTTGATAAGGGAAGAAAATCCCCAAAGGTTATATGTTGGACTTGTACAGTAGAATGGGATATAGAACTACAGATTCTCATGCAACTACTGTTTTTCCTGGCATCTTTCCTTTGGCTCTACTGAATGCTTAAAGTAATACTGTGTAAATATCCATACAGATTAAATTATTAATCAAAATAATTCATAAAAAATAGTACAAACACTTGTATCTCTCAGGAAATCAGTGTTTCTCTTTTAAATACATTGGTTTATATAATATAGATGAGTATCAAATTCTTACTATTTAAAAAAATACTAGTCAATGGTTTTCTGTCAGACATTATATTTTGCCCAGAATATATTTTGCTTTGTGATGTCATGAGTAAAGAGTTTTAGATTACGTATTACACTTACACATCATTTTTTATCAAAAAGAATAAAAAATTTAAATAAATTATGTAGTTTCCTTACACAACAAAAGCAATCATGTTTAGAATGAAATGTAAAAGCTGTCTTAATGACTCAAACCAGAAGGCTAAATAGTCTATCGCTGAATGAAAATTGCAGATAAAATATAAAAGGATATATAGGAAAGAGACATTCATAATTGCAGTTAGATGTGGTGTAAAGCTTTCTGGAAAGCTGACCAGCAGAAGTTTCTTTCAGGAGTTTGCTACAGTGAAATTGCTAGGATGTCTGAATGGCAGAGAGCGTGATCCTAACAAATGGAGGGCATGGCAAGAGTTCCTGCAGTTGAACAAAATAACCCTGTGAAGGGAATATTTGAAGAAAATTTTAGGGGACTGGTATTTAAGTTATTCCTGGAACATTTGTCAAGAAGCCAGAAAAGGTGTAAAGCCTTTGCTTCCTTTTTTTTCCTGTGCAGTCTTCACTAGGCTTATCTGTAGTCCATCACATCCATGCTTTGTTAAAAATCCAAGGAATTTACAAAGATACCAGTTTGGGATCCTGAAAATAGTATAGGCTGATTATCAGAGGTTTTTATGTTCTTGAGCTAATCAGCCCTTCACTGTCAAAAAAGTCAAGCAGATGATCTGGTGTACCTATGCATCTTTAGTTTCAACAGGAAGGGAAGCTACAGTACCTGAGGGTGGTGCGATGAGATTATAAGAGGGTAACAAAAGCCAGGATCAGGCCAAAGCATTATCTGTTCCTATAGCCTTTCTCTGACAACTTAAGGAAGAGCAGAAGAGTAGAGAACAGATACAGCAACACTTGCCAGACAATGCCTCCAGTGAGGTATATTTTAGGAAGTTCTTGAGCTAAATGTGTTATCTTGGCATGTGATAGCCCTCCGTGAGGTAACATGCTGAACTGGATGGAATCAGCAGGAGAGTTTGTTTGTTTTAACTACTAATGGGGTAATTTGAGTTTCCTTATTCCCTTCTCCAGATGGTGCCTAATATATCCAGGCAGGGAGATATATAGGAAAATTTCCTTGGGCAACCTTTCTACTAGGAAGAGATGGGAGTGTATGAACTATGACTTGCTATAAACAGTAGAAGTCCAAGGACTATTTTTAAGGTGCTAGGCTTGTGGGAGCTGGAAGTGGATGAAGAAATGTCTATCACCTTACTCATACTTTGTGTTTGAAATGTACTGATTTGCTAATGGATCCAACCCATTACATTATTGGTGTTGCTAGGACTCAGATGACAAAGATAAATCACAGGGGTGATGCCAGAGTTAATTATAGCAGTGCCCTCCCAAACAGCACTATCAGCTCTGGGAAGCAGCAAAAGCAATTGTTGGTGTTAGGAAGTAACATGAGAGAGCGGTGTCTGGGCTAGGAGCGGCAGTGCGGAGACTGCCAGTGAAAGGATTGGAAAATACTGGATATATGGCGTTGGGCTTGGAAGAGAGGTGGGAAGAAGACCAGAAGGTTTTCAAGAAGAGAGACTTAGAAATATCTCAGAACAGGTATTTGAAAGGTGTGTTTGCTTCACACACACACACACAGACACTTAAAAAGTTCTTATGTCTTTGTTCCTGGCAGGAACAGTTCCTTTCCTTTTTGGTTACATGCTTTTCCCAGGAAATTAATATCTCCTGAAACGTTTTGAAGCAAGTTTGTTCTCTCTAAATCTATCATATTTACTTTCATTTTACAGGAGCTGTATCTGCTTGAAACCTAATTATGTTTTTCATTGTAAATTTGAAAGAAAAGAGAGAAATTACCTTGGTACTTACTGAAAATATGTCTCAAACTGAACTAAAACAAGCATGAAATTAAAAAGAATCTGTTCTTCTGAAATCAGAGAAAATCCTTCTTTAAGAACAAACCCTCAGATACTGCAAAATGTCATAGCTCCACAGCTGTTCACTCTCTGTTCCTCGGTAGGGATTCCCTGATGAAGGGGAATTGTTCTCAAATTTCTGTGCACAAAGAGGATAGCATGTATTTTTTCATCTTAGATGCCTTTCTTTTCCATTAAGCAAAGCAATAAATAAAGGTAAAGTCTACCTCAGCAAATATTGTGTATGCATGTCTCCGCTGTAGTATCATAAAAAAAAAAAATCTCCTGTCTCTTCAAACAGGCTGAGTTTATAGAATGTGAAGAAATACCTGCTTCAAATGACACTGAATTGCAGAAAACCTATGGATCTGAAGATTAGTTTGTGTTTTCTTTTATTTACTTGGACCCCAATATTCAGTTGATTGGGAAAAGTTGTATTTCATTTGGAATTATTTCCTTTAGCTGTTTCTTCGCAAACCACTGCAACTTTTTCAAAAGTCCTTCAATTTCTTTTTTAGAAGCTGCTGTGATATGGCAAGAGATTTGGCGCATAAATTGATGCTGACCCTGAGGGTAAATAGTTCTCTCTGTGAGATGCTAAATTTAGTGTCCCTTAAGCAGCTCAGGTGAAAGTACAAAAAAGCACAATTCAGTGGTTAATAGCATTTGTACTAAAACAAGGAAAGTATTAACTTTAAATATAAATAAGTAAGAGAAGGAAGTGATATTTTTGGTGAAATTAAAACTTTCTTATTCTCTAGTTTAATGAGAAGGCAGAACCTAACCAACTCAGAACTCAAAAATACAGACCACACAACATACAAAATGTGTTAGGATTCTCATCCTTACTTACTCAGTTCTGTGATTTGATTAATATCTCTGCTTCATACTAGTTGGACTCACAGTAAAACACTGTAATATTTCATCTATGTTTCCTAAAACAGCATTTTTGTGGACCAGAACACACCAGGTGAAAGGTTATGGAGAACAACTTCAGGTTCAGTAATTAAACATCTTAAATGTTTGTTAAGCTTTTCAGTGAGACACAAGATTAATCAGTAAAGAAGAAAGCCACTTAATACTGCAATAATGTATTATTTAGTGTATAACTTCTCTTAAATAAGCAGAGGATTAACAATCATCTACTTTGGTCTTTAACTATCATTAACAATGTTTAAGTCATCAACCTATGCAGGGATTTAAGATGATTATATAATCAGCAGATTTTTTAGACGGCTACAGCTGATGATAAGCATGCATTATTCTAGGCATCTGGCCTATGCTAAGAAATTATTGTCTTCCTAGGCTTTTGTCTCATAAGAGTATTAAAAAAAAAAAATAAAAAAAATCATTGATTTCAGTTAGTTGTTCCTGGCTGTTCATAGTACAGAATGAGAGAAACCCCAAGTCTCCAAGTCTTAAACAAACATTGCTTGAGGAAGCACATTCTTGCTGACAGAGGTGATTCTTAAAGGGATTGACAATTTTATTGGATAAAAGTGGCCAGTCTTACAGATAGCACCATTCAGGTTGGTTTTGAACTTCTCGAAGTTCTGTATGGCACCAGGAGCTTGTGGGGACTCATTGCAAGCTTGGGAGTTAATTTGGATGCTGATTGTAGCCAGCCCAAAACTCTAGATGATAAGATAGCTATGCATTGTTTTCTGAGCCCGAAGTAGCCTCTTTGGTGTACTTCTTCCTCAAGCCAGTAATACTGAAGCACGTAGAACAAAAGACAATCTGTTCAAGTTAGTCTAATGAGTTTGAACCTCAAAGGTTCAAGTTGAAATTATAGTCTTTTAAAACACATCCTTAGGCCATATTTTATTTCATCTCATTTATCTGTCGTTAATTTTACACAAAAGATGTCAATTCTGAGTAACTTTAATTTGGCTTTACCATCCATCTGTTTTGTTACAATGTAATCGCTGGCAGCCCCTCTTTTACTTCTGCTCATTCAAATGGTTGCTAGCTGGAGCTTCCTTTTAGAGCTCCGTGAAGACTTTTATAAAATAAATACTGCTAAAATATCAATAGGTTACCTTCCATTCAAATGGCTAAATGGCAACATGAGACATTGTACTTAGTTGTGATCCAGTAACCTCTTAAGTTGTAATTCCAAACAGATTACTGACCAGGTCTGTGGCTATTGGTCATTTGTTTAATTTTCAGTTGAGTCCTTCATTTGGAGCAAGTCCAGCATGCTTCTGCACCCTTTGATGTGGACAACCTAAGCAGGTTGGCAGACATCAGTAACTTCAGCAAAATGGGTCATGACTAGTTTTGCAGATTGCTCATCCCCATTAGCTAATGACAATTCTCAGGGTCTAGTCAAGCTTCTTGTGAGTTTGGGAAAGTAATTTTTCCCTTTTAGCGCTCTGATTTGCTTCCCATTTCTGTAACAGGGAGTGTTAGTGCATTCATGCCCTCAAGGCTGTGTATTCATGTGCTGTTTGGTATTTTGAAAACAAGACTAATATTCACAGAAGGCTTGGAAAATGTAATGTGCCTGAAGAGTCCTACAAATCATAAAGGTTTCCAGATATCTACCCTATGAAAGTTTTTACACTTCTGTCATATATGCTTTTGAGTTACAACCCACTGATCCCTTCCCCCTCCAAACTCTACAGAATGTTTATCAGTGTTGACTTATCAGGGTTAGTCAGTGATGACTCCTTGATACCATCACCTAATCTCTGTTATCATGTGAATATCTATCAGAGCTATGCTTAAGGCAAAATTATACCTTAATGCCTAAAGGCATTTTTTTTTTTCATTGCTCCTTCCTGATTAAAAAAAATACGATTAGAGGTAAATCCTACTGTTATTGTTTAACCTGTACTGGGACTACCTCATTGGTTCATCTCTAGATAAGTGTAAAAGTAAACATTTTAGGTTATTGAAAAGTGTGTATGAAGTTATTTACTGCAGCAGTCTACGAGTCTTTCTAGTGACGTTGAATAGTTCTCCCTCTTTCTTATACCTTTCACCTCTATTACAGTCTATTCATCAGAAACATAGGGCTCTAACTACTGAGCTTTTGCTAACTTAGTATTCATATCTGATTTTTATTACCATCACTGTCTGCTGTCTCTGGTTAATTAAAGGAAATATTTTGAATATATTCAGATTTGGCCTTCTAATCAATCTTAAGAAACTGATTTAAACAAAGAATGCAAATGAGTATATTTGATCTATGAAGACAAATGGCTTCATCCAAATGCGTATTAGACCTCAAATTCATATTCATGTAATGATTTCAAAGGGAAGGTAGTAGACCTCCATAAACTTAAAAGTAGAAAGAACAAGCAATTGGACTGCCATAGATTTTTTTGGCTTTTACTTGGAAAAAAATAGAGGTAGAGTTTTGGTGCAGAGTGAGGAAGATAAATGTTGAAACAAATTACCAATATTTTCTTTAAGTTAGAAGTTTACAGTCACTAAATAAACTTACTTGCTATAACAATAATGCCAGTTAAAAGATCAGTGCTGAAAATTACTTTGTTTAAATATTTTAGTAAGATCTGAGATATATATAAATATAAAGAAAAAAAAAGAGTCTGGCTTTTGATTCTCTCACCTCTACATGCTTGACAATTCAAGCATGTGTCAAAGTATTCTCCTAAACCCCTAGTGTGGGAGGATATAACCAAATCATACTATGACCTTTCTTGCAGAAATTTAAGTTAAACTGGATGAGGTGTATCTGACCTAAATTTACGTCTAAAAGCAAAGTGTCCAATCTCAACCAACTACTCAGCTCCTTCATGATGGGTAGCCATAGAAAGCAACCTATGCTATCTGAGATGCTTACTTGGAATGGCATTAATCATCTGCAGGAGGTACTTATCGCCAATAAATCCTATAGCAACTGCACTGTCTTAAACTGCTACATGTGAGGTATCCAGCTGACACAGGAAATTCCAGTTATATCTTAGCAACAATTTTTTTCACAATGAGTACAATCAAATACCATACTGGTTTTCCCAGGGAAGCTGTGGACTCTTCATCCCAGAAGATACTCAGAACTTCACTGGACAAAACCCTGAGTGTGAAGGCCTGGGCAAGACTGTCAGTTGGTGCTGCACTGAGAACTAGGGAGCTAGAGCAGATGACATACAGGACCGTTTTCTCAAACTAAATCATTCTGTGAATTCTAAAGTCCTACAACAAAGCAGAGAGACTGACTATTTTGTTTAGAGGAGATAAGAAATCATGAAAGGGAGGTGGTGAAGAAAGAAAGCAGGAAAGATTCTGTCCAGCCTGAAATACTGCTGGATATTGCAGCTCAAGCAATGCAAGGATGATAGGGAGAAGTAATATATTGTGTTATACCAACAAGCTAGCTTGAAGTGCACAGCATCTTTTTTTTTTTTTCTGTTCAGCTCTTGATGGAAAACAAGAATCAAACAGAAAGAATAAAGGTTGAGATTTGAAGTAGAGAAGGTATATGAAAGATATGGTGTGATGTTATGAGATAGATCTCTCGTTAAGATATGTTTTTCCTAAGTTTGTGATCATTGCACCATTGCTATTCTACTCCAGAGAGTTAAAATAAGATTTTCAGTGCTCATAGTCTTAGTTCATCTCTGTCTGTTTTTAAATGAAAGTGGGAGTTTAGGGAGTAGGAGTGAAGAAAGATGTCAAACATAAGGGTTGAACTGTGACAGACTATACTGTCTCCTGTCCAAAGGAAGACTCTCAAATAAAGTTATGAATCTTAGGCCTGAGATCTAGAAACACTGATTAGATTCTGTCCAGACTTGGATGTATGTGTGGCTTAGTGACTGAGACAATTCAAAACCTGTTGGTGTTTCTGTATGGTGATAGAACAAGAGAGGCAATAAAGTATGGATGCAAATTGGTATTTTTGTATTAAACTGTGACATCATTCCATACTGGATATTTGCAAATTGTCTTTTCATCAAGAGGAGGCCACTTCTTAGTAATTGAAATTACATTTCAGCATTAAATTAAGGAATAGTAATTTCCAAGTGTTCAGTGCCTTGAAAGCAAAAGCATTTAGTACTGCTTATATACAGTATTTCAAACTTCACACAGTTGCTTGAGCAGAACATGTGCTGCTTGAGTGCTTCAATTAGACAGTGAGATGTTCGGTTTGGAAAATTCATACTGTGGGGGAGAAATGCACAATTACAGCTTAGAGTTTGGTCTGCATTCTGCTTGCCAAAACATCTGCTGCAAAACAATGTCTTCTTTTGACATTGCGTGAAATTCAATTCCTTTGATTAATTTTTTTTCCTGCAATTTAATAACATTACTATTGAAATTTAGGAGGTTTGGCTTGCATGTATGTGTATGGGCATGCATTCTTGTTATTTTCCTTCAGTAGTGAAATCAGGTTGTAGTGTTCTGACCACTGATAGACTACTCCACTCTGACAACGGTACCTACTTATTGTAAAGGGCTGCCGTGTTTGCAATGTGCTGACACTGTGAGTCCTATTAGTACCCACCACTGGGTTGCTTAAAGACTAATGCACAAGGGTAGGGAGTAGAAGCCACTGCAGTGGCCACTGCGTAGAGCCTCCTTTTTCAGATATCCATACACACAGAAAATTTAAGTTTATCATGGTGTGAGTTTGGCATGGCCATATAAATTCAAGCAACAAACTGTATTCAGTCTTTCGATAGATTTGAAGTTGAGAAATTTACTCGTCTTTTTATTCTGAAGTACGATGACAGCTAAAAATAGCCAAGGACTCCAGGGCAATTGCATTCTGTAATATTATGTTCTGCA
This sequence comes from Aramus guarauna, assembly GCA_013400195.1. Classification (NCBI taxonomy): domain Eukaryota; kingdom Metazoa; phylum Chordata; class Aves; order Gruiformes; family Aramidae; genus Aramus; species Aramus guarauna. Next base: position 2,530,922 of record VXBL01001314.1, read on the forward strand.
AAGTGATGGGGATAAACTTCACCATGCTGGTCTGCAATATCAACTTGTAGCAAGCAAGAGTAGATCCTAGTGTCTGAACATCTCAGTCTTCAATGACTTTATCCTTCAGCATCCTTTGTACCTCATTTTCTCTTTGATGGGTTAATTGAGGTGCAAAGACACTGGTATTTACTTCAGGTCCTAAAGGAGATAAGTGGATGAGCCAGAGATTGACCTGCATACTTCTAAACTGTATAGTATCTGCTTACTGCAGACTCGTATCTGCAGCGGGATGAGGTAGCTGCCATTTCTTTTCACACACAAGACTGTGATGTGGAGAACTGAAAATGGGCCATTGTCAGGCCCTCAAATGTAGCACCCATTATTTTAAGTTGATTTAAGCTGGTTGTCTCCATTGCTCAGAGATACCAAATTTTCTTGCTTAGTTTGGAAATGGCTTAATGGTTTAGATACATGAACCATGTCTTTCTGAGTAATTTCCAAATAGTAATGTTGGCTGTAACTAATTAGATTCTGCTTGATGTATTTTTAGTTTTAAAAGATTAGTAGAATCTTTTAACAAATAGTGTATTTGTGAGTACTCTTGTGGGGAGGGGGCTAAAGGAGGGTATGATATCATATTTCACTGCACATATTTGCTTTAATCTGTAGTGGTTATAACATTATAGGATTTTATGTTTGTGTCCATTATAGCTTCTTAGTATTGCTGCAGCCTCAAATAGAAGTCATATGTCCTTTCTAAGACAAGGCTTTGTTAAATGCTGCTAATGGTTATGTCAAGTGAGGACAGATTTAAATGAAAACAAATTGCTTATCACTCCAGTTTCCTCTCAGAGATAGAGAATAAATTCTGTAGGAACTGGTTCACTTTTCCCCCTCCAAAAATTACTGCATTTTAAGCTTAGGGTATCGTCACTTAGGTAGACATTCTAGCTTAGTCTCAAACAAAATTCTTTTGAAAAAACACACTCATTATGAGAAAATTCTTTCATTACTAGTATAAAAATGTAATAAAGTAGTTCTTTTAATGTTGTATTGTTCTGAAGTGGGCCCTTCAGCAAACTGTATTTTGCATTTGAACTATCATTATGCATCTGATGTAGCATGCTAGTCCTTGAGGCAAGTACCACATCATCTTCTTTGTAATATGAAATGGCTGAATACATCTACGTTCTTAGAGAACATGAGTTGGAACGTAAACCTATCAGACCCCAAAAGTTGGATGGCTTTCTGTCCTTAACTCAGACATATTGTCTAGCAGCTCATACGGGATGAATTCTGATCTAAGATTTACATAGCTTGATTTATTTTATATCTATTTTGCTTTTCTTTTAAAAATTTCCCTTAATTTCCTCTGAAAAGAAATAAATGTAGGCATTGCTGGATAACACAAAAACATGTGAATTACGTTATCACTGAGATTTTCCCTTCCTAATCAGGTCACAAGAAAGGCTGGAGTGATGTGTATCTCTTAAATTTTTCATTAGGAATAAACTAGACAAGGTGATTGTGATGAAAGCCTCTTTGGAAAAGGAGTGCATTGCAAGGAACTGTACAGAGAACAGCAGCCAGAAGAATGAAGGAAGGGGTAGTTCTGACCCTAAGGCAAGTGTTCCACTTCCTCCAAGGACATTAAAAATAAAACCTTAAGTGTCTTCTATGAACCTATGCATTTGTTACTGTACATGTAAGGTACTGTACCTCTGAACTACTCTTTTCCCGTGTTTTCATGTAGTAGTTTATAAGCTCTAGTATTATGCCTTCCTGCTTATGAATCTCACAGCAGAATGCCCATTTTCCTTCTTACTAACTTTATGAATATGTCATCATATGCCATCATTCTGTTCCTCATCTTCAGGATGAGTTACTCATCGTCAAGGTCTTCCTCCAGATTCTTCTTCAGCAGTGCCAATGATGTGACAGTGCCACTGTCCCACTCTCTATGTAATTAGAACTCTGTAACTAGTAGAAACAAGTTCAGGATGTGTAAACCCCCTGAATTCTGACTGATTTTGGTATCGTAGTTGACAAACAGGAGGAAGGGAGATGAATCCTAAGAATGAAGTTCAAGTTATTACATGTGGGGAGTCAGAAGGGATAGGGAGAACTCCACATCTGTCAAAATTGTTTTGTCTGTTTGTACTGACATACTCTTCCGCTTACACTTTTCCTCCTATGTTTCCCCAGTCAATGTGTCTAAGTATTTGCTCTCTGTTCACTCACTTTTTCTCTAGTCATATTTTCCCTGTAAATTTATGGCCAAAAGTTCTACCTGCTGCTGAAGAATAGAAGTTGTTGCTTCATTTTTTGTAGCAATGATTGGTATCCCACGGTAGCAAAACTGGGCTTCTGTCATTCAGCAGTGTAAACACTGGATGGCAAAAAAGAGCAACCGTCAGCAGGAAATTTGACTGTTTAAAACAGATTTTAAACATAGCGGGCAGTATGTTGTTGCCACTTCTTCTGAAACCCTTCACTGATATAGTAGGATTGGTAAATGAAGTTTTATCTGTTGACACTTAAGCATGCTTATGAACTATTCCCTGTTTATGAAAAAAAGCTTAAAAAAAGAAGAGGAAAGAGAAAAGGCACCACCAGAAATCAATCACAAACGCTTTGGAACAAATATTTTTACATATGGCTGTGAAGAGGTGGTGTTACTTTGTATGACTAGTATATTTGCATATACAGATTACCTGTTTGGTATTATTCTGGCTCAATAATTAAATCAAATGAGACTTCAAGGGAGGAGTAGGTATTGAAGAAAACAACAAAGGGGTATACATATTATCTCTAGAAAGAATATTGAGGTTCCTTACAGAAAAAAGGATGAGCTTGTCACCAGAAAATATTGATGCTCCTGTTGCCATCTCAGTTAACAAGCTTATGTTTTGCAGGCCAGAGTCTAAGAGCAAAATATTTAAAAATTCCTGCCTAGAGAGAAAAAGTGAGTGAACAGAGAGCAAATACTTAGACACATTGACTGGGGAAGTGTAGGAGGAAAAGTGTAAGAGGAAGGCTCTTCTCTCCTGGCTCAGGTTCAGATGTTGCCTCCAAACGGGTAACTGAGTTCTCCAAGAAGCACCAAGATAAATCTAAAAGCCAAATCTGCAGACCTTGGGGTAGGCTTAATTTTTCTCTTTACTTGTGTGCACCTTTTGGCAAAGTTCCCCTCTGCTGTTTGAGGCCCCTTATCTGCTTCTGCCATGGGCACCTGAAAGCACTTTCTAGAGATTGTCAACTCCTATAGGTGTATTGTGACAGCAATGGCAGCAATGAGATTTAATTTGTTAGGTTGGGCCATTGGTATCCACCTAGAAAAAACTGCAAAATGAGGCGCTTGTCACCTCAGAGGTGCATTTCTGGAGAGGGTTAATTGTAACCATCCCCAGGCAATGAGTGAGAAAGGTGGATGTTGTAGTGGGTCTGAGGTGCAGCAAACTGCAGGGAACAGGGAGAGTCTTGTCTCCTGTGAAAATTGCTTACTAGGAGTCCGGAGGGACAGGTCACAGGCATACCCTTGTGCCACTGCATTGGCTGTTAACACATATATCCTGGAAATACTTTTTTAGACTGCTTTTCAGAGAGGCAAAGTTATAGGAGAAGCTTCATAACATAAATTGCTTCCCTGCTTCTCTAAGAGGAACAACTGAAGCAAAGAGGGAAAAGTGGGTAAGTAGTATGTTTGAGATTAAACCCTGTTTATATCACCTGAGGAATTGTTTCCTTTACACAACTTTGGTCTTGTTGACCACAGAGAGTCCTTTCATGCATCCGTTCCAGTGCTTAGTGTCCACAACCTTGAGTTACCAGCCTAACATAATGAAGTTGTTTATTCAGCAGATTCATTATTGAACTATGAAATCAGAATCAGTGCAATCTTGCAGCTTCTGCAATTACATCTGTATTTTTGTATCATCATACAAAGAACATTGTTCATTTGTTTTGCCAAATGCAGTTTAGCTGTAAAATGGCAGTCTATTGCAGTATATTATGCAAATTGGTAATGTCTTCCTTAAGATTAGTAAGTTTAAAAATTAGATGTTTATGTCAACATTTGTAGGACCATGGAACTTGTGAAAGTCCTGTACTCTGACTGTTTTACGTTGATTGAAAACTGGCTTACAAACTAGATAAAAAGAGTAGTGTGTATTTTCAGGTAGGACGATGTGGCAACAGATAATATAAGTAAGAACGATGAAGACAGCTTTTAGCATATCAACTACCTAAAAACTTGCTTTTCACACTGAGTGTATTGCAGAGTCAACACCACCTTGTCCAGCTCTCCAATAAAGCACCAAAGGATAGGATGTTATGTTGCTGTGAATCCAGTATGGACTGTAGGCCCTAATTCTTCAAAGCATTTAAGCATGAATTTGCACATCAAAGGTATGCACAATGACCTGCTACCCAGCAACTTCTGGTGGATTAGCACATTTCATTATAGATCACTGAAAGTCAGAACTCCACTGTGCAGAATGGTCAGTCCAGCTCGCTTGCTAACATAATGTTCATTATTAAAAGCAAATAACCAAAGAGATTGAACCATATTATCATGTAATTGTCTTTCTTATCTTTCTTTTGCATTACAAAAATATTTGTCTTTAACATGGTGTTTGAAGGTACCTTTCTATGGTGTTTCCATTTGCTTTTGATTTTAGGTCAATAAATGCCCTCCCTAGAAAAGAAGTTATTTTTCTTTCTATAAAGTTCAGTTCAAAAGCATATCATTCAAGATACTTAAAAATTCCTAAACGGAGAGGTTACAGTGGGGAAGCCTGCCAAAACCTTCAGTACTAGGCCTTGCAATAACATGTCTGATGCACTACCATAGAGAGCACCAGCAAAAAGCTGTAAAATGTGTCGTGTTTTGGGTTTGGGTTTTTTTAGCTGAATGTGCTTCATAATCAAAAGCATTAAAAATTATTTTTAAAAAGCATTTATTTGAATAGAAATTATGTGTGGTATTTTTAGTTATATTGCAAATGTGTCATACTGTGTAATGGAAATATTGGACACCTACTTTAGCATTTACTGCATTGCAGTCAGATCCATCCTGACAGGGTTTATCTGTTATCTCATTCAATTCCCTCAGAAAAATGAAATTATGTATTTCTCTTTGTGCTCTCGAAGCCTCAAATTCACTGAGTCTGTTGGGTTTTTTTGATGCTGGGTTTATACACTTTTCCTTCTTTTCTCTGCAAGCTTATCAACATTTGTAAATCAGTATTTATTTCTAACAAATTTCTTCTGCCCTACTGCCTAAAATTCCACAGTCCAGACAGGTAATTCTATAGTTGATTGTAGTTTCTTTTGGGAGGTCATGGTGGAATGACAAAGGGAAGAGATGATATTCACAGTATAGCATGGTAGAATACTTAGTGCTTATTTCTGTAGCATTAGAATAGAATTCTTACCACTGTGCAACATATTTTTATAGCAGTATAATTAATTTCCTCAAGGGTCAGGGGCTTTTTTCCCTATGTGGTAAATTATGCTAAGTCTTTGTGAGTTAATTAAAAATCTTATCTGTTAATTATCTACAGTGTGTACAAAATAGCTGTTGGTGTAAGTTATAAAGTTAGGAATTTTTTTTTTTATCACCGGCATCTTACTGGCTAAGTTAGAAAAACGTGCAAATATCCTAAATGTTGCTTTACAGTTTTATTTGGAAGGCATGAAATTGTGATTAGCATCAGTCATCATGTCTATATTATAAACATAAAATTCATTGTGAGTGACATAGGCAATAACTATGGAATGTAGGGAATACTAATATTATTTAATGAATCTCACTTATATAAATACCAGTAATATTATTATTACCATTTTTGGTAGTGATCTACCATGTCGTTGTTATATACCATTTTTGGTCAGTCTGGGAAGATTAAAATCATCCTAATTCTATTATATTTATTTGGAATAATACTATTATCAGTGATTTGATTAACTCTAAGATGGATTTTTGTAAGCATAAGTTCAGAATGATTTACATTTTTGTTCTCATACTGTAAGTAAACCGAAATATCTTTATATTGGTTTAAAACAACTAACTACTATAGCCCTTAATGAGGGGAGTATTTTCAGATGCAACACTCACCATTTGATTTTGATTCATACCACAACTCACTCATGTGTGTGTCTGTTCCTAGGGATTCTTTTGCGGGCAGGGGAGAGTATTTTGAGGGGGCTGGGGTGTTTTTTTCTTGGTTTGTTGGGGTTTTTTTTGTTTTACATTGTTTTCCCCAAAAAAGTGAGGCATATAATACGTCCAGAAAAGGGAAGCTCTGGCGTTCATTGTAAGATTTATTCTCTACTACTGGTTCCTGGTATGTGAAGTGATGGTGCGTAGGTTCACAGGCAAGAAGATAAGGAGGATTTTAAAAAGGACCCTAAAGAGTTATGCAGTGCTTTTTGTGTCATAAAGTCAAAACCAAGAGAAAGCCAAATTAAGATTGTGGTAAAGGTTTGGCAGAAACACTTTTAAAACTAATGCGAGTAGTGAACGCATAAAATCAGTAATCAAGTTGGGAGTCGTATGTTGGAAGCAGCAAATGTGCTACATTATCTACAAAGATAACACACAGTGTTCATTTTTCTTAGTAGCTAATTTAACTACCAGGTTTTTATTGCTGCTTCTGCTCAGTCCTTCCATTATTAGCTGAAGTTGACATTTCTCACAAAAGTTCATCCTTGGTAGTAATAATTTGCTGCCATATAAAATAAATGACTTAACATAAAAGATTTCACTGACTGCAGTGCCAGTTGGCACTTTCTTGTTCTCTGTTGAAATGAGAACAACACATTGTCTATTACAGCTGCACGACTACCCTGTGACCGCAGTGTGTTGCAAGTTTTAACATTATTGCTTCTGTATGTATTTTTCCCCCATAAATTATTCTTTGCAGAAGAATGTTAATTAGTAACTGATAGATATAAAGATTGCCAGGGACAGCCCATTAATTCCATTTACCTTAATGGCACTTAGATCTTAGCTTGCAGTACAGCTGTATTCAGACTGGATTATAAATGTAATTTTTTGCATCATTAACTACCCTGATTAATCTTAGACAGCAAAAGCGTAATTATAGAAACACAGGACTTGCAATGTGCCAGTTTAAAGTTGTAGCTTTGCTCTTTTATATTTACATCCTTGTAAACAACATAGGTTTTGAAAATTCAGACTGGGAAACAGTTTTTCTCCCTTTCTTAATAATTAACTTGTGCCTTGTACCAGTCATTTCTCATTTCTGCTTTTACTTGGGTTTTTTGAGGTTTTATTTTATTTGTCGGTTGTTGAAGTTTTTTAAGTGCCTTTTGTAACATGTTTTGCTTTTGACTGGTGCAATTACTGGATATTTGCATACTAATTGACCACCATTAGCAAAGTGTTCATTCTGCTCAGAGTATTAAGGAAAGCACATGTAGTCTGTGTCTGATTTCTGTGGGGGCTCCACGGAAGAGAAACCTACTGCCAGAAGATGTCGTTGTGATTTTCACATTACAGTCATCATGAATGCCCTGGTTAGAAACCTGACAAACACTTTGTTGGGCCAAACCAGAGTACAAATTCAGATACCGGCTGCAGACAGGAGCAGATTTGATGAGATGCTGATCTTCCAGAGAGCAGCCAGGAAATAGCATGTTCTACCTGAGTTCATGTTTAATGTTAAAAGGTGGGAAATCTGACCTGCCTGGTATCATAAAAGCTTTTGCCACATGGGATTTTTTGGCTTGTTTTTTCTTTGGTTTTGATCAGAATAAGGCAATGTAACCCTACATTGATCGTATGCCTTTGGTGTAGTATTGTCCTATCAATATAAAACTGATATGACAAATCCCCACCCTGATAAGTGCATAAGGCTACGTAAAGTGTGAAACTTCCACTTGCAGTAATAATGAGAAAGACAAGAAGTGACAGAAAGAAATAGAGAATTTGCACTGGTAATGCCATTTCAATAGTCATAAATCTGAAAGGAAGACTAAAAGCACTTACTAAAATGATGATGTTTCAGAAATGCCATTTGTAAACAGTTAATGGATAGTTCTCAAGAACATACTGGATTTTTCAGGATCAGTTGACACTGCTGCATGCTGCGAATGTGCTGTGTGGTGCCTCACACAGAGTGTGAACTGAAGGTTTTTTGAAGGGGGAAGGAAGAAGAAAAACTACCCAGTGATTAATTCAAATTGGTGATTGCACAAATGCCTTTTTTAATAACACACATTTCTCATGTGTGGAAAGATCTGAGCAGATACAAGTCCAGTTCAATATAATAAAGTAGACTTGGTTTTAATTTTGTATTTGAGTCTCCTGGCTTCCTCTTCTTTCAAGCTGTACGCGCAACTATTGCAGAGGCAATCTGCTACACAAATTACAAGGAGATTACAGTAAGTACAGTTTTCTCAGCAGTGCCTGAAAAGGCAGCAGTACTTTTAAGAAGACACACGAAAAGAAGGATAGAGGTTTGGAGCAATGAAGTTTGCAGCTGCTCCTGAAGGAAAAGTGGTTTGTTTTTTTTTTTTTTTAAGTTATCCTATCCCATAGCAGAACTGTTTGTGCCTGCAGCTGCTCCCAAGAGCTGCCAAGGTAAAAGCTTCTCACCCACTCCCAGGTCAGACTGTCTTTTGAAACAAGAACCAAGAGCCACATGAAGTGTGGTGAGGGGTTGGCCAAGGGCACTGCTCTGAGCTAGGAAGAAGGGCTTGGTGGAGGAAGCGGTGGGTTCAACTCCCCATTCAGGCACAGACCTCCATGGTAACCTTGAACCGTTACTACTCTCAGTTCCTATCTGTAAAATTAGGGTAATATTTCCTGGCCTTTTAAGTGTGTCACAAAGATCCTGGTCATTAATGATTAATCCTGGCACATGAATGTGTGCAGTTACATAAGTATTAAGATCTGGACATAATTATCAAAGCTAAGATTCAAGGTCAAGTCTTGGTTTGAACTTGTTCCATCAGAGTGTCCAGATAAGCAGGAGTAAGTCCTGGTGGATAGGGTTCATCTCGAATATAACTTCAGTATAAAGCTAAAAGAGCTTTATAGTAGCATGAGGAATAATATTTTCATTGCTGATATTATTTTTATAATCACAGATAATTAAATGGGTAGAGAATAAAACCAGAGTTACAGCTGAGAGCCCTGCAGGCATCTAAGAAGATAGAAGCAAACCCTCTGGGGTTTGCACTGTACTTTGGGTGTCCTCTTTGTTTTTTCAGAATTCTTTCTTTAGTTGCTGCCCTCTCTGTGTTGTAGATCTCTCCAGGGCAGAGCTTTTACTATAAAAGCAGAGACAATGCACCCAATATGGTATCCATGGGCATCAAATTATACATAAAACCATGAGTCCTTCAAAATAACCAGAGCTGAGCTGTTGTTCATTGTGGAGTTTCTTTTTTGAAAAGATACGCTAGCAATGCAGATATCTTTAAGTACTTGATTTGCAGGCAACAGCTAAAGAGTTCACAGGCAATAAAATTGCCTGTCTTCACATCCATAGGTACTTGTGTGAGGTACTCCAGATATAGATGATTTTGAATCAATTATGCCTGTGCTGTCTAGTGTTAAGGCATAAGGCTGTGAATGAGAACAAGTGGATTTGCCAAAAGTTCTAGTACAGCTCAGTTTTCATATGTTAATTACCTGTCTGTAAGTGGTCTTTGTAAAGCACTGTGAAATACTCGGATGAGACTTCCTATTGTGTTTAAGTTCATAATATACATGAAATCCTTTTCAACCTGATTAATTCAAAATACTTAATGGCACTCTATCTTCACTGAATGTTAAGCAATACTGCCCTTCTGGCTGGGGCTTGGCAGAGGAGATGGAAGAACTCTCAAGTTCTCGCTTGCCTGCAGTAGCTCAGTGTCTAGCTGCTTCATCCCTTCTTTTTTTCCCAAATTCTGGTTCCCATCTACATGTATTAGTTCATTTGGGGTTCCACCCTGGAGGGACACAGAGCATCCCCTCTTATGTGCTGGACAATAGCCTGCACCACAGTCCTGACCTGATCAATGAACCTCGGACGACCTTGTGTGTGTCAGTATCTATACATCACCAATATAGTCGGAGCTGATTTGGGATAAGGGCAGCCAGTTTGAGATTGCTTGAGCTAAAATCATGGAGAGACCAAAATAAACATGAAGTAACTTTAAACAATCAGAGAATTCAAGAAAAGAAGTGAACTAGGTCCAAGCCAAATCACTAGTATATAGAGAAACCATGACACAATATGCTGCAACAGTGAAGAAGTGAATGAAATCCCCCTTCTCATATTGTCATTTCACAATAGAAAAAACAAAAGTAACTGAAGTAGTCCCAGAAATTGAAGGCCCCTGCTACCTCCACATTTTTTACTTTGCAGATACATTAATATTTATTTATGGTAGTGGACTCCTGGAAGGAGTGGAGATTGCTGTTTTAAGCCTGTTTTGAGACCTCTTCAACTTTTGGGCTAGTATTTCTGTATGCACACAAGTAGCAACAGGTTTTCTTTCCTTCCTTTGTTTCATTTACTTCTGGTTTGATCTATAAAAAGCTCAGAAGTCAGGATCAGAATGGCACTTCCCTGGTAATACTTTTTTTCTAAATTTTAATTTTGACATATCGTTCAGATGAAACTTCAAAGATGAAATTGTACAGAAACGTACACTGTTAACTTTTCATCTTTTTCCAAATGATATAAAAACATGCTGAGAATTATTTAATGCATCACATTTCAGAGATGGGTAGGAAGGGATTAAAGCACTTCAAGTGGTGAATGAGCCATAACTATATTCTCCACAGCTGTTCAGTGCACTCAGGAACGCACTAATCGTTCAGTCACTAAGACTGACAAGAGACTTGGAATGAAGCTCAGTGGCAATCTGTAGAGAATTACTCAAAAAGTACAGTCACAATGTAGGTACCCAGTGCAGGTATAAGTGGGTTCTTTTCATCAAAAGGTAATACAATTGTGGTTTTGCACCGTGAAGAAAATGCGAGAAGTTTCAACTGGTGGGGAGTTCGGTTGGTAATGTAATAATCTCCATTTGTTCTCAATTATTTCTTTTCTGTCTTTTCCTACTTTCCGCATCCTAACGAGTGTAAGCAGAAATCAGGCTGTTCTTAATTTTGCAGTTACAAATACCTTATTAAAATGCAAGCCACCTTCTGACCACCTATTTCTCTCATCATCCTGGGATCTTGCTCAGCTTATTACCAAATTCTAATGTTGTTGTGTATATGTACTTACTAAGCACAGCAAGCTTTATTTCATTATTATGTAAGCTCGCAAACTATGTCAAGAGAATTTACTACATTTTTATTTTCCATATTCCAATTTCATATTTCTCTCTGTCTTAGTGGAAGTGAGTTTCCTGACCACACAGTCTCATCCCTATTAAAAAATTCAGGCAGGTTTTAGAGCTAATAAAGTTACGGAGGAAGTAAGCAGGTTAATGACTTCTCCTACGGACCATAATCGATGAGCTGAGCAAAGTTAAAATATTTTTCTCATGCAACGAGTTATAATGCTCTTTAGTGATCTGTATGAGGGCTATGAATATAGCTGTGCACATACTTGACCATTACCTTTTATAAGGGTGTATTCAGCTGCAAACTATAGCACTTCAGTTCCCATACGTGAAGAGTCTAGGGAACTTTATTTTTCTGTGTTCACTGCTGGTGATGAAATTAATTGAAATAAAATTGTCTTTAATCTCAAGATGTGAGGTAATATGATGACAGTTGGTCACATAGTCTTATATCATTGAATTTTCTTAAGAAGAACAGTAGAACATTTCTTCTGAGAGAAAGGAATAGAGATGTTTTATATGTTTTTTTTTTAATGTGCTGACCTAAAAGAAAAAAAAAAAAAAGAGAAATAAAAATGCCTGTGTTCAAATAATTCTACCAGCAAATGTCCACACTTGCACCTGAAGTGAAATGCCTGTACCAGATTCTGGAGACAGAAATTCATTTAAGAAGTAGGAGGGAAATTCAATAATTTTCTAATTACTCTGTTGTAAAGGGTTGTCAGGGACCTAGTGGCTCAAAAAGCAGAGCAGCTTTGGTAAATCTTTCAGGTGAAATGTTGAAGTATTTTACTCCAAAGAAGTTATAAAATGAGAATCTGAAAAATTTCTGTTTCTGCAAGATTCAACTGCTGTATTTTAGCCTTTGCTTCATGAAAATATTTGCTCACTCATAGACTCCACGCCAAAACCCAGGATAAAAAAGTTCTGTCCCCATAACATTTTTTTCCTTTCATGTTGGAAAGTAGGGATTAAACGATATCTTGGGGTCCCTTTTAGTCTCTAGTTCTCTCTGGTTCTACAGGTATGGCTTAAGAATTGTAACTTCTCCCAGTCTTAAATCTTAACTCGTTAAGATTTTGAAATGTATTCAAATGCCATAAAAGTATGGATTTGATAGAGTATTTTAATAATGTCTGAAGCATACCTTGGACTTACTCAGGTAAGAATGTATATTTTTAAACATTCTAATTATTCTCTACACCCCAGTTCTTAATGGTCTCTTTGGAGTCACCAGAATAAACAAGGTAAATAAGATTTTTTTTAAACAGGCTAAAAAAGCACAGCAGCATGACGAGGAAGGTTGCATTGAAACCATTTTTCCCACTCCTTAAATACATATATACAGTCACTTCTCTAAAAACCACATAGTAGTTTGTAGAGACCACTTTGGACTCTTATGCTTGTGACCAATTCACTTGTAAGAGTGAATCAAGTGTCTCTCTGCCAGTTCTCTGTCTGGCACACATCGTGCTTTTATTGTTGTTGTGATTAGAAAGACCCACTATTATTAAATACCAATTATAACATTTGATCCAGTTTTCTGAAATTCATTCACATATGAATGATGCTGTTGGGAATTTGTTGTGTAACCCTCATTGTGCCTGCCAACCTTTTGTTCCAAGCTCTTTTCTTAAGCACAAAACATGAAAATGCCCTTAGCTTTTTTTAATGTGTTTTTTTTCTCATGAGCTTTTTTTTTTTTTGCTTTGTTCTTTGTTGAAGCTGAGAAAACAAATGGCATGTGTGAACCTTAGGTTTTTATCTTTATTGGTATCTTTAGAGATATCTTCAGAGAGAGTGGAACATTTATCTCTTTTTTTTTAAGCAATTGTTTTGGGTTTAATCATATTTTTACCGTCTGCCACTGCTCATTTAAGTGAGCAGCTGAAGAGAAACAATACACTCCTCCTTTCCACACCGCTTTGGTAATGCCTACTAGAAGTGGAATGAGCAATTCTCCCACTTTCAAGATGGTCTGTTTCATGTTAGTCTGTTCTTACACTGTGATTGTTGCATTGAGCATTGTCCACTGGATAATTGAGCAATATGACAAACATGCCACACTTGGTTGCCTTTCATCTTCTCTCCTTTGGGAGAATCTTTTAGGTGTGGTATAATTTTGCTTGTCTTTTGGATCAGCACTGGGGAACAATCATGATTTTGTAATTTGGAAGATTATTATCCATGGTATTCTTGCTCTGTTTGTTGAAGAAACTGGAAATCATGTTTTGAATGAGATGGGACTGAATAAAAAGAAAGGGACATCCTATTCCAGAAAACCAGTTGAATACCACACTGGGGAGTTGTTCTGAGAGACACGAGGCAAGTCACTTAACCAAAACTTTTCTCAGACAACTTTATGGATTGTGAGTCCAACTTGCAGTTGTAAGGCTGTGTCTTTAGTCTGTGCAGCACCTTCACAGATGAATCAAAAGTCAGGAACTGTGCGGTGAACATATGAAAGGCAATATAATAGTAAGTACTATTAGGTATGTTAAATTGAGTAACTGGAACTAGTGTATGCTTTTATTCTTTATTTCTGAGAAAATACCAGCTTTTATCTAACAAGTTTTGAAAATAAGTTAATTATACTTATGAAGTACACACATCCTGTGTCAATGAAGACTGTAGGAGAGCCAGTGAATAGGCTGATAATTCCCATTGAGAGCGAGGTTTCAGCTTTATACGGTAAATGAGGTCTAGGGCTATTCATTGGACAAAACACAACATTGAACAGTTGCTCATTAAGTTAACATTGTCCATCTGAACAGAACAAAGCCAGAATCTTTCAGGAAAAATATGTGAACATATTTAAAAAATGTAAATTCATAAAGGTATTAAATTAAGGCTTATAGGCATTTCATGTTTTTAAGGGCTTGATCTGGAGCCTTAATGTTCTTCTAGCACTGTGTGTTTCTGTATTTAGCATATGTACACATACATACACAGATTTGTTCCAGTTTGACAGTCCTTCACATGTTGTTTAGTGTGTTTGATTAGCATAATCACTGTGTGATTATTTCTCACTAGCCTTAGCATATGCAAATTCTTGTCTTTTGACTGACAAGTATTATTAGACAATCAGAGTATAAGGATTTACATAATCTCTGTGTGGTTACAGTATTTCTGTGCAATACCACTGTGAATGCAAATCCCTTTGCTCTGACTGGTTTCTGTATATTCAAGCAGTTCGCCAGAAATACTGCTGCTGCCTCAGCATCTCATTGCCAAGTGGAAAAATATAACAAAAAAAAAAGGCAAGAGAGAAATGCTAAAGTCACATCTGAAAGGTGACTAGACAACTGCTACAACTAAATAGCTCCATAAAGAAAATAAAAAATAAAGGTAAATCCTTACACTCATAAGATTTCAACAGGAGAATAGAAAGTTTACTTTGGGAATTCATTCTGAAGTACTATTTCAGTTACATAAACCAATTACATTGTTTGGGAAGTCATTACAGTTTTCTTTTTGATAGATACCACTTTTTTTAAAGAAAAGTAGTTCTTCTGTAAATATTGGACTTTTTGTAGTTGTTGCAGGTATTTTATGTTAATTATTTTATATTTAACAGGTTGAGTAATATTTCAGTTTTATGTACATGAAAAACATCAGGTTACTTCTACCCTGTTTCGTTGATAAGAGCAGAAATTGTAGACAGTTAGAAAAGATAAGTAATGTTGAGTTCAATTCACTGCATAATTATTCACTATAATTACTAGGGCAATACTGAATAAATTAGCTGTAAAAGGATAAAGCATGCATGATAGCACATCTAGAACATGTATTTTAAACATTTTTGACATCATATTGTTCTACTTGCACATGAAACCAAAATATTGTTGAACATTCATTTTTTAGGGTTTAATTATGCTTACTAAGCTCTTCTGGTCATTCCTTTTGAATTGTGTTCTTTTGTTAGTTTATAAGATTCTTATTCATGGATTAATGTGATATTGGAAAAAAATACCTGCACTGCTAGCCCTAACAATGGGTCGTGTTTCTTATGGAAATACAGAATGTTAAGTATACTTAGGATCAAATCACTGAGCTGTTGTTGAACTGTTCTGTTTCTGACCTAGACACCAGTATATTACGAATGCATCAGATAGATTGTAAGTTACAGTCTGACACTTCTGGAAAGCATCAGACCTACTACACGTGCTGCACAGATTTTTTTTTTTCTTTTTTTTTTTTTAACATGCACAGTTAATAAATACTTTCAAGAGGTTTGAGATGGGTGTGCACACACAGAAATGAACTGCAATGTGTGACACCTAGTAGGTCCTTCCTGGAAGTTTTAGACCTGTTGCACGTGCTTTGTCTAGCTTGAATGTGCAGCTGCAGCAGATGCCAAGTATCTCCTGGAGAAGAAGGAGCTACCACTCAGCTGAACAGTGCCCATAATACGGGCATTCTATATGGGCAGTATAAGATTGAAGGTCCAGCAGTTCTCCAAAACATCAGAGTTTCTGCATAAGTAATAATATAATAATACCATAGCATAGCATATTGCTGCATCTGTACAATTGACCAGCATGATTGCAGGGGGAATTATTGTGAATTCTTGATGCTACTCAGATCGGAGAGGAATTGCTCAATTCTCAATTGGAAATAGTCAAATTATGCCCCGAGAAAATTTCTGGTTCAAAACATCCCCCAGCTATAAATGACAGTGGCTTTACATGATTGAGGAGCTTTCCTATAGCTTTAGTAACTGCTCTTCCGTGTGTCTACTAGTATGTCACAATTACAATGCAGCAGGCAGTTTTATGTTTGAATTGTTTGGTGTTAAAACTGCATTCATCATGCAGTTTTAAAAATGGATGAAGTTCACCAGTAAGTATAAACCGTGGAGGATATGATAACATTTGGTTCTTTTTTGGCTTGGTGAGACATTGTATATGTGGTTGGTACAGAATTTACACTGTTTCCATTGCTTTTATAGTTTCACCATTTGTTAGCACATAAGAGAACGAATGAAAGGAGCCCTCACTGAGTTATCTTTATTTCTTACCAATTTTACACGAGTCTCAACCCATATGTGGAAATATTAATACCTAGCCTGCAACTATAATAATATTACAGTGTGTTTGTTTGACTTATTTAATCCTAAGTACAAAATCATGTTTGTAGAAATGCAGACCTATGGTAAGAAACCATACTCAGAATATCAGTCCTTTAATGTTATTTTCAGTGTAACTTTGCATTGTGTTAGCATCTGGATTTTAAGAAGTTCTGAGAGATGTTGATATCTCTGTCACTGAATTCACTTATCTATTTGAGTAATGGAGGTCAGTCTTTTGGTGGGTAATTTTTTTGTAAATTACCAGTAAAATGATCTACAGCAATTTTTTCCTGAGAGCTTCAATGACCTGATGTGTTTTTCTGCTCACTTAGTGTAGGACCCCAGTGATTTCAATCAATCTTTTGCAGCTAATTTCTTTGACTTTGAGGTAAAAATACTTTCTTACTTATTTGATTGTTTTAAACCTACGATATGTTCTGAACAGGCTCTGGGCATCAACATTATCTTCATCCTTTGACCTGGATGTTTTTGTTTATAGACAGTAGTGCAATTCTGTTAGTTTACTGCCAACCTCAAGCATTTGAAATGCTCATGTCATGCCCCTTGGCTTTAATACACAATAAATAAATAAATAAATAAATAACAATAACTCCCTTTTGTTTATATCCTTTTGTGATTTGAGCCTTTATGGATCAAACTTGCATGCTTTCCTTTAATATCGGTTTGTTGTTGTTGTTAACTTAGGCGTACTCTTGGCCTCTGGGATAAGAAGTCACATAAAAAGGGCTAATAAAATTATATATATTAAAAAGTGTTGACATTCAGGAAGAGCTATATGTTTGAATTTCAGTTTCAGCATTAAAAAAAATTCTTCTTCAAAAAAAAAAAAGAATGCTTAGTAATTATTTGTGGAAATTATGTGACATTTACATTTCCAAAGGATGAAATTTCACTGAAATTTACTAGCCTGGGTTCTGCTTTCTGCAGATATTTAATGAAATTTAATCAGATGGAGATTTGGCTACAGACAGCCTTCAAGCATAGCAGCTATGGTGATTCTGGGAAAGCTGCCCAGGCAGGTAGGATAACATGGGATGTCCTGGGTCAAGTTCTTGTTGATTTTGTGGTAGATGTTACATCCAGAAAAGTTCATGCAACAGCCACTCCTTTCATCTGCAGTCCCCAAAATAAAGAGCTCTTTCGTGCTCTGTGGTAAGCACAAGAACAAAGAAGAATGTGGCTAAGGTCATTGGTCTGACAACGTTGAATTTGAAACAAGCAAGTAAAACCAACTGAGACTGGAAAGGTCAGAGCAAAGAAAATGGAGTAAGGGGACAATTTCTGTCACGTCCTTGCTTTGAGCCTGGATTTTGCTGAAGTGTGGTAAGCCCCTGAAGATCTTGGGCAGAGAGTACAGTATTTGCTCAAAGAAAGTAAATAATATCATGTTGCCATAAATTGAATAATTAAAAAATCGATTATATTATTGCTGTGAATTTTGTGTACTGAAAACAAAAATTAACTGAGTGAAATATGAAACCTTTCCGATTTATCTTCATAGCCCAAACTAACAATTACCTTGTTGTTTGCAGTGAACCTTGAGCAATGTGCTATCCCTGGACTGACCACACGGAAAAGCGTGGCACAGCCTGTGCTACGTAGTAAGAGATACCTAGTGCTGGATAGTAGAAAAGCAAAAGGTAGTTAACAAGTCAAACACAGGGCAGCTTGCCCTTTTTGTGTTGTAACTTACAGCTCAAATAAGGTGGCGAGAGGAAGTAAACCTCTGGCAAACCTTGCTCTCCTGCACAGCTTTGACAGCTGAATCATAATCTTTGATGTGAATTGCAAACCTCTCTGTCCTTCACTGTAAATGGCAGTAAATTAAATCACTTGCATCTAAGAAATAAAATAAAACCCCAGTGATTGTAATATAGCACTAGTAATGAGGAAAAAGCAGACTTTATCAGAGTTTATCATGATAACTTTTATTTTGAAAGCAAATACCATTTACATAAACTGAAATACAATTTATATGTGTAATTAGTAAAATTCAGTGAGCCTAGAAGTGCTTGGAGATTCTTTTAAGTATCTCATCACTTGCTGATTATCTCAGCTACATGATATTATTTCCCTCTTTATACTTCCCTGCAATCCTTGCTCTCTATTTTCTGGCAATCAGCTGCCTCTCTTTGTTCCTCTGACTCTCAGCAGGGCTCCTCTCTGTCTTCCAGTGTCTGTGAGCTCTGAGTGCTTATCGTGCTGCACCCAGGTATCCTGTTACCTCTCTCAAATTTCCTGCATAAAACTTCTGGAGGCTTATCTGGTGCTTTTGGATGTTTATTTGAAATTTATGGGTTAGTGGTATTTCCCAAATGAAATCTCCAGGAAAAAATAATGTCAAATACCACTCCAGCATTCTGCCCCAACTTTATTAGAATCTGGGACTAAGTTTTGAAGTT
This sequence comes from Aramus guarauna, assembly GCA_013400195.1. Lineage (NCBI taxonomy): Eukaryota > Metazoa > Chordata > Aves > Gruiformes > Aramidae > Aramus > Aramus guarauna. Next base: position 2,549,714 of record VXBL01001314.1, read on the forward strand.
TAATTCTGCTTTGCAGTATCAAAGAGCAATTGGCAGAGAAGGGATTTTTACTTTGAAGCAGCTTTTCTTAATCAACTTGGAGACTATCCAGAACATTTCTTCATTTAGAGCTACAAACACAAATCATCCAGTTCACAATAAAGCCATGTAGCTGTATATCTAGAAGTCTGCATCTTTAGAAAGAGAAAGGGAAGTGTGCAGATGGATTTCTGTATCAGCAGATAAACAAGAGAAAATCTGTGGAGTGATTAGCAAAGAAACTCTACATTTTTCCATGAGACCAAAATAAAAACAAATACAAAATAGATCAACTGTTCCACACGTTCATGCTTTTTCTCAATTCTGAAAAATTATTTGTCTCATTCTCAATATGTGAGCATCAGTTCCCCCAGAAATCCAACCCGATTTGGAGTTCGAATTCTTACCGTGAAGATGGGTAAATCCAACTAAAAAAATTAGTTGTTCCATCTTACGAATCATGGTGGTACCTTTCATATAACCCTTAAAGAGCTTCTTTGTTGGCTTTCTTAACTTGTGACACAACGTGAAAGAGTTTAACATGTTAACACTGAAAACTAAGCCAATAGTATCTCACAACTCTGGTTAACGTGAAGGCAGTTACACCGGATCAAAGAACACCCAATTTCTTGTTACCATGTGCCAACTTATTCATATACCTGAGCTTGAGGTTTCCCTAAATATTGTATACGTGCAGTGGCAAAAGGAACAGTGCCTAAATTTCTAAAGAAAATTTCTCCAAACTTCAGCAGCAACGAAATAGTGTCAGTTAAGACCACGTTATGCTTTACCGTTGAAAATCACAGAATACAGGTCTGTTGGTTCTGCTGGCATAAGAAGTCACCTCTTGGGTGGTGGAGCAGTTGAAAAAAAAGAAGAGCTGTTACTGTCTATTTTCCCATGTGGTGATGTTCTTTCTGGTCTATACAATAGTATTTTTGGACCGTGGGCTCTTTCAAGATCGTGTTACTGAGTAAAATGAGTGGCCCTAGCACAAGGTTTGGTCACTGCAGAAAGTTTTACACAGCATGCTGTCAGAGCTCGAAATACTCTGACCTTAGCCATCAGTCTTATTTTGGGGTTATGTTACAGTGGCATCCCCAGCTTCTAGGGGTTCTTGGTGTTCTTTTATGCTGGTGGTTGCACAAATACATGAGGTATTTCACTTTCACACCAAATGAAGAGAATGTTCAAATGAGCATTTCTTCCAAATCTTTCTATAAAGCTCTGCCATTTTCCTTGTTCCTTTTTTTACCAGTCTGAATTTCTTTTCAACAGGAATTAGTTTAATGACCTATTTCATATCTGACACTAAACAGCTGTCAGGTGATGCAAAATTTCTGTAATGAATTGTTCTGGATTCACTGCAATAGAGGCCATGACTGTCTACCATTACAGCTTCCATGAATAATTGATTACTCTAAGGAAAAGCTCTGATTCTTTATTTATCAAATAACCCTTTGCTAGCAGACTAGAAAAAAGTGAATCATGGGGACAGGAGCATAGAAAAAAGTTTTGGGTTTTTTTCAAGACACGTACAAATTATGCTGTGTGAATACTGGTTATCATCAGATTGAGACAATTGTATTTGCATAATCAAAATCTGTGAATTTTTAACAATACAATTTAAAGATAAAAGCTTCACATTTCCATCGATCCTTTTCTTAGTAATTTTATTTAAAATATTATTGTTTCATTTAGTGAGCTAGGTTTTCTATGATATAAAAAACATAAATTGGTGTTTTGATAAGGATCTACAACTTTTGGCTTTCTTCAGCAAAGGGAGATTGGTGCGTATAGAATTGAACTAAAGATATGTATTTCAAGATAGCTAATGACACTGTTACCTCTTTGCAAAACTGCATGAAGAAGAAATATTTATTTTCAAAGAAAAATAACAGTTTTCTGTAGAGTGGGGTATGGTATGTCATGATGCAGAATCTGTTTTGAGACTATAGATAACATAGCACACAGTGAAACAGCAAAAGCTTTTATTTTTCTTTTTCTTCTCTCTTTACAGATGGACCCAATTCAAAAAGCTGTAATAAATCATACATTCGGGGTTCCTCTTCCTCATCGAAGAAAGCAAATCATATCATGCAACATTTGCCAGCTGAGATTTAATTCTGATGTAAGTCGATCATTTTGTATCAGATTAGAAATATGTACTTAACTTCTAGGATGTGCCATAATTTGCATAAATTCAACCTAAATGAAACGTTGTGATTTCAGTTTGTGGCTCAGCAGATGAAAAGGCTGTAGGATGCTTCAAATAAACACAATTATTTGGTAGTGTTTATACACCCAGCCAGATTTTCCCTGCGGATATATCCCTGCAAGCTCATCAACTTCAGTTGTGCTGCACAGTGTAAATAGGAAAATGGATTGATCCATTACTGCTAATAAAGCTGAAATATTTGCTGGGTCCTAATTCTTCTACCAGTCCCGGTTATGTTTGCCTGCTTTTTCAGCCAGTGAATGTTAGAAGTTACTCAGTTATGTTTACAGTCCTTGTGGATCTACCTCCCTTCTTTCTACCCTTACAACCATATCTCTGTCTAGCCAGAATTGTATTTCAATGTTCCTGTCCTGCCTGATTTTTTTTTGTCAGTTGGCTCCTACCTCACATCCTCTCACTCCTCCAGCAATGAAGTAGAACAAGCTGAACTGGAGATGGTCTCTAATAGACAGAGGAAACCCATCCCCCCATAATTACCCAAGGAAGCTGTGCTGTGGTGCTCCTTGCCAAGGAGTACCTGCTCTGTCACAGAAAAGCCTCTTAGAATTTAACTCCTTTATTTCCTTCTCCAGGATCATTGTGTGTGCAGGCAAAACCTGACATAGTACAATATATTGTCTTCTGCTATTCCAGTCTCTCCAGGAAGTTTGTTGACATGGGCATCTTTGGGGAAAACTTATCTTCCCCTACCAAATGTCTTTCAGTTACTACCTGTTTTACTAATTTAAAAATAGAAGTTACTTCTGTCGGAATAAAAATGTTTGAATTTAGAGTCTGTGAGGTTCCTACTGTATGCTAGTCATATAAAGAAGTGGAATAATTCTTGTGTGCTTCTTTGTAGGCAGCTATTTACATACAGTTTGTACCTATTTTTAGTTTATCAATTATTTATCAAAGCCATGAACTTGTCAGAAACTTACATTGAACCTTGAAGCCTTCTTTTAAGGATTGGCCACAACTCTCTTCATTACCCTCAGCTTTTTATTCCTTAGAAATAATTTTAACAAGATCTCAATCACAATTTCCAGATGGACCAGCATCGTGTACTTACTTTCACTGATGACTCCAGGTTTTCTAGTTCATGGACTGAATGGACACCTTACTCTTATTACATTGACATCATTCTCAAACAGTGGTGCAAGGAAGTGTAATACATTCTCTGGAGCTGTCGTGTTCTTCACAGATAATAATAGAAGAGTCAAATTAGGCTCTTCCATTTAGAAGCCAGATGCTAGAATCAGGACGGTGGATACTCAGCCATTCATGAGGAGGGGAAGATGGAGACTCCTGGGCCACAGTGGATCCCACTTACTGAGCAGCCCAGGTCATCACTTATAATTTTCAGCTTTGTCATAGGAAAAAGCATGTCCTGCTGAATCATATACAGTGCATAGCTGCCAGAGACATCAAACACCTTGGTATTACATACCAAAGTGAAATACTTCCTTTCAAAGAGGGTGTACCATTTATTAGTCTGAAAAAAAATCCAGGCAAAAGAAAGGATGACTACATCATTAAAATGACTTAGTGATGAGTGGATACACAACTCTGATACATGGAGTGGAAAATTTTCCAGCTGGCAGGAGCTAGGCATTTTCCAGAATAAAATGTTTGAAATAAAAATTCTTCTACACAGAGGCAAACAAGATAGCAGTGGACACTGATACTTCTTACTCAGAAGACTGCTATGCTCCCATACTGTTCCTTTTCTGCTGCTCTTAGAAAGGATTCCAAAGAAGAGAGGGGGGAAGAAGCAGTGGCCATTTTCAGAGTCATTTGCAGCATCCAAAAAGCTGGTTTCAGTAGAAATCTATTCTTTTAGACTGTTCACAGAAAACTCTTGGAAGAAAAGCTGTTAAGCAAATACTTAGTTGTCCCTTTACACCTTCAAGTGTGCTTCAAGAGGCTTCAACTCCAATTTGCCAACACTGTCCGGTAGAAGTTTGTTCTAATTCTCCCCTCTCTCAAAGTAGATCAATATCATTGACTTTATGGAATGGGGAGACCTTCTTGCTATGTATCTTTCACCTTCCATTTTTAAGTCACCCAATTTTTAAAGCAACCCCAGTGTTGCTGTCTGATGGAAAGATTATGATCCAAATGCTTCCCAGTGATGAACCTGGGACAATCTCTCTCTCCCTTTTCCCTACCACACAGAAGAGATTTGTGGATATCTTTATGATGGTCTCTTCTCATTCCAGTGCATATAGCTATTACTGCTGAAAATCACAAAGTGCTCTGCTGAGGCTTTTCAAGAAATAATAAGTAGTCAGAGTTCCACTGCAGTTTAGAAATGCTTTTCTGAAATGTGAAGGGAATAGACAAGAGCTCGGTGCCTCGGTTACTTGGGTAATTCTGAATGTCCACCAGTTTTTGAAGGAAAAATGTGCCAAACGAAAGATTTAATGTGGAGACTTAAAGGGAAGAGTGCTTTGAGGAAAAAGAACTATTAGCTATCATTTTTTGATAACTCTACTATATGAATGGCAAGTGTACACATTGTATTTTTTCTCTTATTATTGTGAAAAAGTTTTCATTTACTGAATATTCCTACCTTTCATTTTAATCATATTTTGTTGAATGTGATTTAAAGCCATAACAACAATAAATAGCTTTTCTGTTCAGCAACCTAGGGCTTTGTGGCTGTTCTACCAATATGTCTTTATTTTTAGATGCTGGAGATAGGATTTATGGGAGAGTAATGAATAGAAATTCCATTTACCTACTGCACGACAGTATTATGAAAATGTTTACAATAAAACTGGTCTGCAAGATTTTTCATTTTTGCAGAGAATACAGAATTTTCTCCCCTTTGATACAGATTTCTTTCAGAGCAGAAGAGCGTTTTTTTCTGGTTACATGGTATCAAAATTACATTTCAAAGAAAAATGAGAAAAGGCAGTACAATAGTCTAAAATCATTTAGCTTCTTTCTAAAGGAGTTATCTATAAATCTTCATGACAGCTGTGTGTTCAGTATTTCTTTTTAAAATAAATCTTCTCATACAAGGGAAGGGAGGAATGAACAAGTAACCAAAGCCTCTCCATGCTGAGAAAAAACATTAGAGCAGCAGAGGTAGGTTCTGTAGAGTCCATTTCAAGCAGTGAATATATTTATTTTTTATTTTTTGTTGCATTGAGAGAGCTCTATATATAACATTTACATTCACATTGTGTATCCAATACAGGGCAAAGCATTTAAGTATGCACTTAGCTGCAAGCGTGTGAGTTGCCATTTAGATTTTGGCAACTGCCGAGAGCTATTGCACCAGTTCAGAAGAACTGTTAAATGCATGCTTTGTAGTAAACATTAAACATCTGCTTAAAAGCACCCTGTAAAATGAAGTCCAGCTGACTTCAGTAGGACAACTCATGTGCCTACAGGTAGTTACTGGAGTAAATTCTCTGCTAACATGAGCAATCACTGAAAAGAAAAAAACAAAAAACAAAAAAACAAACAAACAAACAAACAAACAAAAAAAACCACACCAAAAAAAAACCACCAAAACCCCTCACCCAAACCACCCTAAGGCATGGAAAAAGCAGCTTACTAAATTTTCCTCATATTTGATCACCTGTCGTGACTATTTGATCTTCCTTTACCCACATTTCTAATTTCATCATTTGATCAAGGTAGTGACAGTGTCTGTTAACAAGGTCGATACTTGCGGGGTGGTTCTTTCTCTTCCCTCTCATTTAATGCAGATGGCTGAGTGATAATCCAGCTCGCCTTTAGAGAAAGGTTGGGCAGTATTTTTATGTACTCACATGGACTTGAATTCCATTATGATGCATTGTAAAAATATTTCCAAATATGTTAGCCAGAAATTATTGTTTGACTTAAACAGCAACAGTAGTAATATTGTCCTGAAAATCATGAGCTGAATGCTCATCGTAGAGTCCTTATGTGTTGGTTTTTTACCTTGATTTCTCCATATTTATGAAGCAAAGATACCACTGAATCAATACATAGTTCAACTGTATGAAATTGTCAGGATTCAAAAAATACTGTTTTGATGAAAGAATACTGAAGGATTTTTTGGAGGACAAGGATACAATATAGCTCCACAGGATTTTACTATGGTTCTAACTTTCATGGGGAAAGAAGTAGGACCTGAGGACCTACATCTTATTTAGGTTACACTTGATATCTAGAACAAATGATTAAAGTATCAATTTGTAAGCACCTAGGGGATAATAAGGTGATAAGAAACAGCCAACATGAATTTGTCAAGAACAAATATGTCAAACCAATCTAATTTTCTCCTTTGACAGTGTAATTGGTTTAATGGATAATAGGGAATAAATAGATGTGATATATTTTGGCTTTAATGAGGGTTGATACAGTCCTGTGTGACAGCCTTGTGAAGTAAGTAGGGGAATATGGTTCAGGTGAAATTGTTAAAAGTTGATTGCACAACAGATTGAAAAACTGTACTGAGAGTAGTTGCTGATAGTTTCCTGTCAAAACAAAAGATCACTGCAGGTCAGGATCTGCTGGAGTTTGTTCCACGCTTGCTGCTACTCTAGATTTTCACTAGCAATGTGCCTGACAGAATAGAGAGTACATATACTAGGTTTGTGAATGACACCTAGATGGAGGGTGGCAGGCACTTGATGGAAGGTGGCAAGTTCAGGATTGCAGTCCAAAATTATCTTCACCAATTGGAGAAAATAGTCTGGAACTCTGACAAGTGCAGTAAATAAAAGCAGAAACTATTGTGCTTAGACTGGAAAAAATAAATGCACAAGTAGTAAAATGAGAAATGTCTGCCTTAATGGGCAAAATGGAATTATAGTGAATCAAAATCCAAATATACAGCAGAAATTGCTAATGGGAAAAAAAAGAAAAAAACTAAAAACACCCTACTAATCTTTGGTTTTGTTTTTTTTTCCTCTTAGGTGGTAATCTATCAATAGATGTGTAAATATTCAAGAGTATTTGAAATTGACAATGCCTCAGGTGAAGAATTATTTACAGCAGTGGTCATCACGCCTTAACAAAAGCATAATTAGGTGCAGAATTTAGAAGACATCCACTAGTATGACAAGACGTGAAAAAAATTCACTAAGCTAGGGAAAGTAGAAAGAACTGGATAGATGTACAGTAGAAAAGACAAGAAAAATACAGTAGGTTTGCAGTATATGAAAGGGGGTTAATAAAAGAACAGTGACCAACTGATCTTTGTGTTCCTTTGTTTTGACAGAAGAATAAATTTGATTAAATCTTCAGGTTAAGTTGATTTAAGGGTTTTGGTTTTTGTTTTTTTTTTTTTTTTTTTGTGTGTGGTGTTGGAATATTTGGTGAGACAATTCTGGCTATATTGGTAGTGAAGTTCTGGAGCTCTGGAAGGAAACACATAGGGACAGTTGTGGGCTCCCTGTCAGCAGAGGGTCTTAGCAAATTAGAGACCTGTTTCTGAGGTTGGACAAGAAATGCTGACTGCAGTCCCAGAGCTGAGAGAGAGTATATGTCCTCCTACTTGAATACTTTACAAACCTGTTTTTGTGATTTGGAAGAGGTCCATGCCAAGTGATGGTCACACCTAGCCTGCGGCCTCTGCTTGCAAAGACAGGAACTTTCAAAAGTTGGTCCATTAAGAACCGGGAAAGACTGATGCAGCTAACTGCTTGAAGTTATTCAGCATTTCACCTTTCTGATTTCAAATTGGTTGTTTTTTTAGCTCTGAGATATGCTTAAATGGTATTTGAAACCATGTGTACTATTTGCCTCAGTTATTGTTCTGTGTGTATCTATAACCACATGTTCTTATTCTTTGCATGTTTTGTTGTGCCTCCAATTATGAGTTAGATTTAGATTTAGATTTCTAATTAACCTCTAGATTTAGAACCCTGCTTTGGTACAAACCCAACAATTTCTGATTGAATTGTAATGCACTGCTTTCTTAATCAAAGTCACTTGTTGCAGGTATTGCCAGCCATCAAGCACATTTATCTATTATCTCAGGGCAATTTTACTTCTGGTCTTTCCAAACCAATGCATCTGTGTTCTATGAAGTCATCAGCCTGATTCTTTATGGAGATTCTCTTGTGCAAACATTTACAGATGCTAGGTATCCCCTTAAAGTCAGTGTGACTCTATGAGGGTATAGTATTAATTGCAGCACTTTTTATCTCACCAAGAATAAAATTTAACCCACAATTAACTTATTTTTATATATAAAAATAATTTTTATATATAATTATATATAGGTATATAACTCCATATATATATATGTGGTACTTCTTTCTAATAGCGTGCCATCTTTCCTGTACTGTGCAGTTCAGCGTAAGGAGAAACAAATGCTAGTTTCAGCATTTCATGCCATTCACTTGAGATCAGAATATGAGTCAGAATGGAAATACACTCATAGGTCTATACTTTTCCAGAGATACTGGTTTATAGTATTCACTGGAAAAAAATAGCAAGTAATCACAGAAAGTGATTAGTGCAGAGATTTCCATGGGATATCTGGCATTTGTGTCAGCGTGTTATGGAAACAAAGAATTGCTAAAAAAATAATGCAAGATATGTGATTTTTTGGCATTCCAAACTCTAATCAAATAGCACAGAATATTTTTCACTTACATTGCACACATGACAAATTTGAAAACAACCTAATGGTTTTGTTCGGGTTTTTTGTTTTTGTTTTCCTCAGTCGGATATTCAGTGGAATCTGTTTTTATAGGTCTAGCCTGCGTGTTTTAGGAGCATTACCTCCTCTTTCCTAGACCACAGTTTTAAAGGCTGCAGTATGAATTGTAGTCAGTTCCTGTGCAGGTCTGGTCTTTCCCATATTAGAGTGTTCAAACCTTTTTTTTTTCTGGACTGTATGTTGTATTTTGAAAGAAAATAATTTTAATGTTTCATTTAAATTCTATCTTCTGTTAGATGTTGTTTCATTCTGAGATGGTTTTGAGTAACCTTTTTTCATGTAGGAAATAAGTAACTTAATTTATAACTTACGAAATCCAGAATAGTCTGTGGAACAAAGTCAAGAATTTTCACATAACTTGTAGTTTCTTAAAGTCAGTATAGGAACATGATCCTGAAGAGATTAAACCATTCAGCTTAGCAGCAGCTATTGCTGTCTTAGGACTTAAAGATTATGCAAAACTTAGACTTTTCTTATTCACCTTTGTCAACTCTTGCTTCCTACCTCTGCGCATCCCACCAGTTTATCTCATTTTCAAAGCAGTCACTTTTTTGATAAAACAAGTCAATTGTGCAGTAGGTTTGACATCTCTTGAAAATGACTTGAGTTTGCTAGAAATGATCTGTGAATAGGCAATGGTTCTCACTGATAGTCCTGTTAACAATTTGCACAAGATTAATGACCAGTATTTTGACTGTGGAATTGGTTTAAGAACTTTCTGCTTCTGGCAACAAAGTGAATGGTTGTAGTATTTGCCCTTTAGGGGCCAACTTATAACTTGTGCTTGCTTGTAGATGATCTCAAAACTGTAAAGAGCAGAAGAAGGAGGAAGGAAAGGCAGAGGTAAGAGAAGTTACTAAGAGAGAAAGTCTGAAATAAAAGCAACCTCCCTCCTGTGTTTGAAGACATCCATGCTTGTTGCTGTCAGAAATTTTCCTTTTCTCAGAAATTATTAAATTAGAATATAAGAAAAAATTATATTGGGGGATGGGAAGTAGACCTAAATGGTCTGATAGGCCCTAGATTTTCCAATATCTGCTTTCAGTGTCAGGAGAGTGCTTAATGTGGATTATCTGTCACTCACTAAGATGACTTCCAGGCAAATTACATATGTATTTCCAGTGGTTTTAATGAATTGGGTCCTGTAGCTACATTCTTTGGGTTACAATAGTGTCAGAAAGATTTTGTACCTGATGGAGAGTGGGGGAACATGAGAATGAAATTCAAATGCTAAAGTTGGGCAGGTAGTGGCTAACTGGAGTTTCTTTGAAATTTTTGTCTGGAATTGTGGGAATGAAGGCAACACATAGTGGTTTTGAACTGTACATTAGAAAATACCATTTTATACATGAAGGAATTGTTATAGACAGGGAAAAATATAGAAAGTATAAAAGGTATAGACACTAAAAAAGGAGGGGAAAGAAGTGTCTCTTCCAATTCTCTCATGTTCCATTCATGGAAAAGACTGCCCATATCAACTGCAAGGAGACAAACCTCTGCTTTATCACTTCTTGCCATACACTTATTTGTATTTGAGGCATTTTTTTCAGTCAGCTTTCTCAGTCAATGTGGGAAGTAAATCAGTCAACGTTAATAAGCAACAGAAATTTATGAAAAACTGTGATGGGGACTCTTTACAGAAACCAATTTCTGTAAGCGAGTCATCACCTAAAAGAACAGATAAATGGTAAACGCTTTACTGTGCAGTCTTAATCTGGCTTTGTTTGGTCTGTTGTAACCTCTTCCTTATAGATTTATTTTAAAAAAATAAGAATTGATACAATAGAGGATCTGAGATTCTGGATTACTAGTAATATGTGCAGGTAAATTTCACTATAAAAATGGCAAACTATTGTCTGCTTTCAGTCACCAATCAGTGATCACAGAATCACAGAACGGTAGGGGTTGGAAGGGACCTCTGGAGATCATCTAGTTCAACCGCCCTGCTAATACAGATTCACCTAGAGCAGGTTGCACAGGTTCACGTCCAGGCGGGTTTTGAGTATCTCCAGAGAAGGAGACACCACAGCCTCTCTGGGTAGCCTGTTCCAGTGCTTGATCACCTTCAAAGTGAAATTTTTCTCCACGTTGAGGTGGAACTTCCTGTGTTCCAGTTTGTGCCTGTTGCCCCTTGTCCTGTCACTGGGCGCCACTGAAAAGAGTCTGGCCTCACCCTTTAGATATTCATAAGCATTGATGAGATCCCCTCTCAGTCTTCTCCACGCTAAACAGGCCCAGCCCTCTCAGTCTTTCCTCATACGAGAGATGGTCTAGTCCCCTAGTCATCTTTGTAGCCCTCCACTGAATTGTCTCCAGTAGTTCCTTGCCTGTCTTGAACAGAAAGTAGAACCTCAACAGAGTAGAGGGGGAGGATAACCTCCCTGGACCTGCTGGCCACACTCTTCTTAATGCACCCTGGGATACCATTGGTCTTCTTGGCTATGAGGGCACATTGCTGGTTCATGGAGAGCTTGTTGTCAGCCAGGACTCCCAAGTCCTTCTCTGCAGTGCTGCTTCCCAGCAGGTCAGCCCCTGGCCTGTGCTGGTGCTTGGGGTTATTCCTCCCCTGGTGCAGGACCCTACACGTGCCTTCACTGAATTTCATTAGGTTCCTCTCTGCCCGACTCTCCAGCCTGTCCAGGTCTCGCTGAATGGCAGCGCAGCCTTCTGGTGTATCGGTCAATCTTCATACTCTTGTATCATCAGCAAACTTGCTGAGGGTACACTCTGTCCCCTTGTCCAGGTCATTGATGACTATGTTGAACAAGATTAGACCCGGTCCTGACCCCTGGGGCACACCACTAGCTACAGGCCTCCAACTAGAGTCTGCGCTGCTTATCACAACCCTCTGAGCTCTGCCATTCAGCCAGTTCTCAATCCACCTTGCTGTCCACTCACCCAACCCACACTTCCTATGCTTACAGACTCCTTCTGGCTCACTTTCTTAGGCACTGGTGAGGACATAAAGAAGAACTGGGAGAAGAGGAACAGACAGGACTTTATGTCAAACTCTGGACCACAGAAAGAGCCCATGGTGCAGAAAATGTGCAGTTTTCTGTGATGTAGAAAGATCTCCATTAAAATGAGTTAAATGATGTAAATTGTATTTTTTTCTCCCAAAAAAAAGTAAACTTAATTTCTTCTCAAAATACATTAAAAGTAAAGTTGCTCTTTTGCTTCACTTTGATTGATTATACTCTATTCCAACAGCCATAAAATCTTTTCAAATAATCTTACACTAACTCTGGACACCTTTTTTTTTTACCTCTTTTTCTCTTTATGGTCAGTAAAATTGCACTCCCTGGGGTGATATATTCTTCTTCACTGTATCTGTACAGCCACCTCTTGTAGAAAATATAATATTTCCTTTTGTGAGAATTACCATTAAACGTAACTGCCTCCGATGTAAAGAAATTCCACTTCAGAACCTCCAGGCCTGACTTTTTCAGCTCCTTGGTTCTTTTATCACTCTTTACATGTCTTTTACAGTCTCTGGAGATATTGCTATTCCATGTACTTACTCACATCACAGCTAACAGCTGGGAGTCTGATCATCTGAAGGAGTGGAAGTGCAACCCAATATCTGCTTTTAAAAGCTTTATGTTGGAATAAAAAAGCACATATTTGAACTATACCTTTGAGGGTCTATTGCCCCCACTCATGTACATTTTTTTAATCTCAATTGAAAATGAAGTCTTTAAAGGTTTAAAATGGCCAAAGGAGACTGACTTTTTTTCAGGAAAGAATCCAATATGGCACTTAAACCTAACTCCTCCATGGCCTTTAAAACTTGATTATGAATTCAAAACGTATTCAGACTGAAGCAATGCTCTACTGGTAGACCATAGAAGTACTTTCATATATATATAATTGTTTGATGAGTTGATCTCAAACTGTGATTTTAAAAATACAAGGGTTTATTCTGTTTGGAGTTTATATAGGTCTCATTGTATCATAGTGGAATAACTGTAGATACAGATGCATAGTAAATGTACTGAATTCATTTATGTTAGCTCTTTTTGGATAGGCATAAATGTTTCTTTTTATTCTTTATAAATGAGATTTTAGAAGGTAGTCTCTGAACAGGTTTTATCCATTCCCCAGCATAGCCTATTTTCTCTGCATCAGTGGACTTGTCATGATAATCAACTTTTTTGTCCCAACCATCAATCAGTCCTGATTACAGCTGGGGAGAAGTTCTGTTCTGTTGATCAGCCCATCAGTGCACATAATGTTACACCTGGAGACAAGTGAAAATCATCCCTCGATGGGAGAATCACTTGCCTTCAAGCCTTTTGTCTGAAGTATTTTAATTTACATTTGGAATCTTGTTGCAATTGTAAGTGCTTGCTTTGGTTTTATTGTTTCTTTGACAAAAATAATAAGTTCAGTTGATCTTTCCCTACATGATTAGAAGAAGAATGCTATTCTATTTCAAATAACATCTTATGTTGTGTCTTTTTCACTTCATTGTACAAATATTGCGATAATTATCACTATATAAATTAAAAAATTAAATGGTTATGTGGTACTTCACTAGGAGGAGCTTAGTATATGCTAGACCAGAATTTTTGCAAATGTGATTTTGTTGGCTTTTAATCAGATACTTGACTAGGGTAATATTTATCTTTAGTATTCCATTTATATGAAGTGGCTGTGTAGCAAACTTCATGTCAATGAAATCATTAAAATTTAAAGGCATCTTGTCTTTCTTTAAAGGAAATATGGCTTCTATTGTGATCATTAATGAATAACACATTTCTGAATGTGTTCAGAGGTCCATTCTATGTATCTAAAGCCCAGCAATTTTCCGTCCTTGTAAGAAAGGTGTGTTTTAGTTGTCACAAGAATGCTGAAACTTCAGCTTGAGTAAATATTTCATTTTTTGCTAATAACTTAAATATCACTTTTAATTAGCTATCAGAATGACCATATGTAGTTTAATTGTACTGTTCTTTTTCTTCTCAGTCACTTTTTTGAGTATCTTTTTAATTTATCATTTTCACAAGTTTATCCTTTCATAGTATCTAAAAGCTGCAACATATAAGACGACTGAAAACCTGATAGTTCAAGGGCTGCAAAATGAAGTGTAAATGAAGAAGAAAGTAGAATGTGAGAGTATGGGGTAATAAAGATTTGATTGGCAATCATGTTTTTACATAAAAGGTTTAATTAGCAGTAGCTCATTTTCCTATTCCTGCTGGCCATTTTCAGGACAGTGATATATTGCTTTTTTGCAGTGAGCCATGCCACCAAATAGAAGGTGTTATGTTTTCATTAGATGCAGACACTTCAGCATTATTATCTCTCACCTCAGTCTACACAGCAATACAAAACGTGTCCAAATGTCATAATTTAATAGGCCAATGATATATACAGTAATTTAAAAACCATGGGATATTTGCTCAGATGCTTTGTTTTGTTTCTTCTTAAATTGATGATAAAAGCACTAAATTGCAAATCAAATAATCACTCAAACAGGCTCACTCCTTATGTTCTGTCTGCTTGAATACCTTGTTTGCCAAATACAGAATTTCATCACTTGTATAGAAGTTGTTCTTCCAAAGTGACAACCTGTTTATTTTTATAGTTTAGTAATTAATGTGAGTATACTGCATAATTTTTATTTTACAGGGTACATCAGTCTGCATTACCTTTCCAAAGACACTCACCATTTATTATGACATAACAGAAACTTTTCTTTTGTTATTGAATAGAGATATTTGATGGTTCTTCACTAATATGATTCTAGTTAAATAGCCTACCACAAGGTACCTGTCATTGCTTGTCAATTTATTCTCTAACATGATTTTCATACCAGAATCTTATGTGGTGATAAACAGTTACGATAAAGTCAATTTCTAAGGTAAACACATTCTGAGAAGCAGCAATAAGTGAGGAACAGTATCTGAAGATGTCAGAAAACATGGAGTATGTGGAAATAATTAACAGCTTGGACACTGGAGGAATGAAGATTTTTACTGCATTTAACAGTATTTTATTCTATATAATCCCCAGTGACAAGAAATTTTTTTATAAAATTATTTTACATGACTAATTTGTATCTCTTTAGTGCTTGAAAAGGCTGTAAGAATGAAATTTCCCTCACAGAATAGATAAGAAAATGTACATCATGTAGTTACAGGATGGAGGAATTTTTAATAAAACGCACTAAAATTGTGCAGCACCATTTTGGCTATTCTTCTAGAGTCTAAGCCCCATGTCTCTCGATTGGTGAGACAGGCGTTACTTGCAAGGCAAGCCAAAAGGGCATGAGGTGCAGAGAAAAGCCTACAAGCCTTGCAGGCTTTTTAGCTTATCCTGTGCTAAATTAGTGCTGTTGAAGGTGGTGTTGCCACCAAAACAATTGGGAAAAATAAGGAGAGAACAGATGTTCAGGAGAAGAAAGCAGCAGATACAATGACATTCAGCAGCAGGTACCACGAAGAGCTTGGACTACAGCAGGAAAGAAAAGGTTCTGGTAACAGACTCTTCACTAAAATAGACTGGGTTGTAGTAATGGTCACCACTTAGTCATTTCTCTCTTGTAGGGTTGATTGCATTTGCCCAAGCAGGGATTCAGTAGTTAAGACATGTTTCAACCCAAGACACAAGTTCTGTCATCCTTCCAAGAAGGATCTCATTTTTTATTGTGCATGTTCTGCACTAATAGAAGGAATTGTAAAGGAAAAAGAATTCCTATGGAGTGGAATTTCACAATTGAGAGGTTTGTTACAACATTGTCTAGGCTAATGAGATGAGAAAGATGATTTCTTGGACTCACATCATGAGAGAAAACCACTGCAGAATTTTCAGTGGTGCATGTGACCATGTCTGCTGTTCAGAGGTGAAAAGAGGTATAGTTTCTGGTGGTGGTAAGCTGAATTTTGTGTGAATTTTACAGGTGCTGCATGGCCTTTGAATTGCCAGCACTGGCAGCCTAATGATCAAAAGCAAAATTCCTTGTTGAAAAGGATCTTGTCTAAACTATGAAAGCAAATTCTGAATCGGTTTATTTTCTCTCCAAATCTCATAGGAAATTTCTAAAATTAATCAAGGGGAAATGGATCTTTTCAAAAAGTTAGCACGAAGAAACAGTAGGTGTTTGTTCTGATGACTCTTATTAACTGATTTTTCTGTCACTGGTAACCATTTTGAGGACGAATATTCAGTTGTGGCTGTGATGGCTGCTTAGTTGCAGACATCAGTACACGCTACTTCAGTCGGAACCAAAGGCAAGGTCCTAAGAGAAAATGGGCTCAGCATTTTTGTCATGTTTCTTACTGAGTGTCCATTGATATAAATAAACAACCATTAGTCACAAGATCACACTGGAAATAATTTCTCAGGAATGTTATTGGTATGGTCTGAATTATTCTGCAACAATGATTTTAAAAATAGTAGAAGTACTGTTTAATCAGTAGTTTACTTAAAACCTTGAGAATACGATGGTTCATTCATGCAAGGAGCCTACAGCTAAATATCTGTGCAGTATGCAGTACTTTACAGATGTGTAAGATGAGATCTTTTCTCTAAAGAGCTTATTTTCTAATAAATCAGAAATGAAACAAGAATATAAGATAGGGAGAGCAGCAGGGGATTGGCAAATGAATTACTGCAACAATACTTTCTGAAACCCATTTTTAAGTTTTCTTGAAAGAGAGATGGTTTGACAACCAGTAGGAATATGATTCAACTTATTAGATAACATGTTAGAACACTTGAAATCAAGCCTGTAAAAATGTCTGAGGGTAAATATGAATAATTTTCAGAATATGTAGTTTATGGAATATATGGTTGGAGTAAGTGTGTTGTTCTAAGGCATGAGAGGGAGAAGGAGCTATGTAAGAGAAGAGACAAACAATATATGGAAAGAAAGGAACTCTGAGTCTGTCATAGTTCGTTATTAACATTTGGGATATAGTGAAAGAAAAGAGGTGATTTGAAAAATGGAAAGTTTCAGGTGGCAGTGTAAACAGTAGGAGAAATATTAGAGCCATCCAGGCACTATTCATGCCGAATGATCATAAAGATATTGGTTGAAAGCAAAGGATAAGTCATCCCAAAGAGGGTGCGTTCAAGTCCAGAGAATAGAAAAGCTTGAAGACAGAATCCTGAAATACATTAGTCTGGCCAGTGCAAGCCTTGTTTTTCAACAGGGAGGAGGTTTGTCATCCAGACACTCTCCAGCTAGGGTTATTTAGGATTCAGATCTTATCTGAAGTCACTCTTAATTTTTTTTTTTTCCTCTCACTACTTAAGCCTATATAAAAGTTAAGATGGCTGAAGTCTATAAATTAGTTTTTTTGCTGGTATTCGGGGTAAGGAATAATGACAGAAGCACTTCTAGAGTATTTTAAATGGGTAGCTGCTCTAAATCTGGATTTTTAAAATTAACAGAGATTACAAGTTATCGCTCTCAGAAAATCTTTTTATATCCCAAAGATGCAGATTTCCCTGAATGGGAAGATAAAGGCCAAAAATATTTTGTCTACTTTTCCCCTTAATGTGCTGCCCTCCACCCCCACTAATGTCATCATGAAATCAGCTTGGTGATTTATTCTGGCTCCTCCTGACATGAAATAGTAGTAAGAGATTGATTCACAGTGAGGAGGTGTAGCCACTTACAGTAATTAGACTATGAATTTTAATTCAAGTCTTGAAATTGTTTTTTGTTGCCGTCATAACAATCTGTGTGTTTTGCAGGCATGACTTTTTTTTTCTATAAAAAGAGGTCCCACCAATACTAAATATGCATTTTTAATTGACCACTTACATTCATAACAATCCGATGGACTTGAACCATAGCTCAGAAGCCAGGATTTTGCTTGGTTGGGGGGCTAACTGAGGCTCGTCATATTTCAGCATGCTGTTTATAGAAACATGAATTTCATTTAGGGCAAGGCGGAGGCCTTTAGTATTTCACTGCAAGCTGTTCTGGTGTGTGCAGAGCTGCATTTTCAAACTGATAAGTGATGGGTTGGCCCTTGAGGCCTTTTGGCTGGGGAGAAGCATAATTCTCATAATTCTCTTTTATCAGTACCACAAAAGATAAATCAACAGGATGATGATCTTATCACTGACATCAACTCTCGAGTCATTTTCTGAAACTCTTGCACTGTAAATAATCACATATTCAGGACTACTTTTTAAAGCTGCCAATTTTGTGTGACAAGGTCATCCTTAATTTCTATTTGTTTAATGAACAGTAGTGCAGTCCTCCCGTTTTTAGAGATGTGACTGATTTAAATGGGCAGAAGGAGGGGACTGTACAGCCATGTGGGGCAGATTCACGTAGACAATAAATTCTGTTGCTGGCTCCAGTGGTAATAAGCTGTGCTGTCAGAAGAACACCAGGGCCTATGATGTGGTCTGTCTGATCAGATAAAGAAGAACCTGCAGAAGTCATAGGCTTATATCTGACTGACTGAAAGGCATGTTCGCACTCGACTCAATAAACCGTTTGGCTATAGATTTAACCCATCGTTAGCAGACAACTGCTTGTCCTCCTACCATATTAGGGCTAGTAAACCCTTTGTCTCAGCCTGAGAGCTCCCAACTATATTCTGGCCAGTTGTCTGCCTGAAGAAACCTGTAAGTTTTACCGTGTGTAAGCCTGAAGATGCTCGTACATCTTAAAACTCTCAGCTGGAAGTAAATATCTGTTTTGTATTTGGAATGCAATAAAATGTATTTTTTAGGAGACTGAAGGACAAAACCATTGAGGTTGAAACTGTATCTGTAAGGTGAAACTGAAGAAGCACTGAATTAAAAATTAAAGCTTCAACCCTCTATAAAGATAAAGTATTAGAAGTTAAATGGTGTCTGGACTTGGTAGGACTCTGGGTGCTAAAGCCAGTTGTCCTGAGCTTGGCCTAGTTGTCCTATTCCTCTGTAAATGGCTTTGCAGCAGTCCTGCAAGCTGTCAGATGTCACACACCACACCTGACATTCGTGGCATCTGTCCTGATGGCCTTTGGGATCTCAGTTGGAGAGTGTGACTTCTCGAAGTTCACAGTCATCAGTAGGGCTCTGGATAGTTCCTGACATCCTGCTTTCACCCCTTCTTTGAGGTACAGTCACAGTGCTGTACAATTCAAAATTCTAATTACGTGGTAAATGTGTGCATCATTAAGTCGTGGTCATTTATCTGGTTTATGATTTGGCTGGCAGAGTAGGTGGCACACGGGCACTTCAGCCAGAGGTGGGAACGGGGATCTGACGAGGCTCTGAGGAGAATGACACGCGTGGGCACAGGAGCAGCATGGTTCCAGCCATTAGGGCCACCATGAACTCTGAAAGCCAGGAAAATGCCCCGGGAGACTTAACAGTTCTTCTCAGCAGACTTACATGACTCACTGGCGATATTTATCATAGTCTTGATAGATCATAGCAACCTACACCTGCAAGTACTCACTTTTACAATCACAATGTTTGCTGTCTGTATTACCCTTCCTTATCCATCGTTTGAACTTGTACCCTGAATGTTCTTTTAAGTTAGCATCCTTGCTTTTTTGGTCTGTCTAAGGTTCATTCATGTTGGAAGAACTGTCATTATTGAAATGGTTTATAGTGTAAAGCACTGTATTTTGGAGATAAATTGAGTTATTAAATTTATTTTTATTACATCTTGGTTATATTTTTATTATGAGATGGACTTGGATATAATTTGGCTCCAGGATCAAAAAGAAGAAATTACTCTAAAATGGAAAGATAGTCACACAGATTCAGTTGAGACTGAGAGTTCTAAGGGTTGTCTACCTTCTTCTGATGTTTTATTCCCTAGATATCATTATGTAGTGTTTCTGATATATTCTGTGGCTTTATATCTGTCCATAACCGCTGCACAGGTTATTTGCAAGCCAATAAAAAAAGCAGGACAACGGATTATATCTCTCTGACAAAAATGTGAGAGGCTTTGTTAGCTTTATAACTGGATGTCTGCTGGATATATATATCTCAAGTGTACTCAACACTGGAAAACTTTTTATCTAATATAATATTTCTGTTGAGATGGCAGGTTGCCTGTGGGGTGTGTGTGTAGCCATATATATAAGTGTGTATATATATATATGCACACACACACACTCCTTTCACAAACAGGTTTACTCTAATATAAAAGAAATAGGAAAATATTCCTGTGCAGATCACTCAAATAGTGTGATTGTCTCCATCAGTGTTACATAGAAACTAGTAAAGAAAGAGCAGAGAAACAAACCAAATCATTTCCATTTGAGTGAAATTGTTCTGGGTGTTCTCAATTTTCATTTTGTCAGTATTCTGCAGAGTGTACGTATGTATGACATACCAGTACCAGCTGAGTATGAGTACGTAGCACTAACCAAGATGATGTAGTTACCCAAACAAATGCTATAGTGAGGGTAGACAAGTAACATATTCCAAGTTGCTGTACATTTTGATTCATTGGCTCAGTCAAAGGCTGTCCATCTATCTTTAAGTTCTTTCCACTGGGTCCAGGTGGAGCACCACACTTACTTTCAATCACCAGTCCAGGGTGAAATAAATGTCAACATTTCTGTTGGCTTAAGTGGCGCCAGGTTTGCACCCACACAATCTAAACCAAACATGCTTGCTGTTTCTTTTTTTTTTTTTTTTTTCCTCTCTCAGCAAGGAGGTCCTTGCAATTTCGAAAGGGCAATGAGAGCAGCATGGTTCATTGTTTCTAGATTTTGGTGTATAATGAATTCATAGGAACGAATACTGAAACAGTTGTAAAGCTCTTGCCAAAATGCCATTTCTTTATGAGAAAAGTAATGAAGTATAATAGCTGTGTTCAAAAAATAACTTCTAAATCAATATGCAAGAAGTTGATCAATAATATGCATGTTAGGAAGGTAGGATTCAGGATTTGAATAAATGAACTAAAGAAAGTTCTTCTTTTGCAACAGGGCTTCTAGAGTAATTTTCTAACTTCTATCATGGGTGATTTCAACATAGATTTCAATGGAGCTTGGACTATTGAAGCAAATAGCTCATTCTTGAACATCTTTTGTTGTTTTTAACACATTGAATTAGCTCATTACTGCTGAATATGTAGTGGAAAATAGCATCTGTTTACACTGCAATAATATAAAAATTACTTACCAGTAACAGAATAAGGACCAATTTGCAAAAGCTAATCGTATTTGTGCACTTGTCTGCAAAAAGTAAATTGTTAATACATACCCAAGGAAAAAACACTTACTGGTTTATGCAATTTAATAGTAGTGTTAAGCATAATATATTAAAGAATTATTTTTTTAGGATTCAGTTTTAAAAGTCATAAGGATATGAACATAAAAAGCATATCTATCCCATATTGCTGCTTCACGTGTACTTAGTGATGGCTGAACTCCAGAAAGCATCTTGAAGCCCAGATCAGTGTCAAACTGTCCATAGACCCCAAACGTACACCACTAGCTTAGAAACTTACTAGGAGATTTCCTTAGTGAGAGTTTTGTCTTCGTTTAGGTAGAAGTGTTCGGTAGCATGCCCTCCATCATGTAAGTCTGGGGTGCTGCACGGCATACTGTGGCATACTGGGAATTATCACAGCAGTGAGACGCCATGGGCGTAAACTGAGAGCTTTTCACAATTTCAGATCATCATTGGCGGTGAAGTTAAAGATTCTTATTTTCATTTTATTCAAAGAGGATTCAGAAACCAGTTTTCCAAAAGAATTTCATGGCAACCAGAGTAGCTGTGTTAGCTTTTCCTTAGCCCTGCTTGGACTCATTGTGCTGTATTTGCATGTCCCATGTGCAAACCTTTTCTGCAGGAGAACCTTTGTACCATGAATGCTATGTGCAAACTTGCTGTGTTTCTCCCCTGATATTTTCTTTTTCTTCAGAAGTCTAGAGAGCAATACTTTGTTCTGATCTCACATCTCAATACAAAACTTTGAAAGGAGCTTCAGTCTGTTGTTTAAGAAAAGTATGCTTTTATACATCTGCTTGTGGAAATGGCAACTGTTAAATGAAATATTTTTAAAGGATAGAATGAAGAGGAATCTTGAATATTCTTCATTATTCATTGAAGTAGTGTAATACCTCATTAGTTCTGATAGTATTATCTCTTCTTGGTTAATGATGTCATCAAGTGTCCAGGGCTAAAATTTTATAAAAAGTAAACAAAAAGAAAAAGTCTTTCATTTCACACAAGTGTTCTGTGAATTAAGTCAGCATTTCTTCAGGTATTAAGGTCATGCCTGCAAGGTTAATTTAACCTTCTCTTAGTAAACTACAGTGTTTCTTAATCACTTCAGGAGCATTCCAAAATTTGGTGGGCATGGGTGGAAAACTGTTATATGTTAATCGTACTTATTGACATGTATCAGATCTCTATAATTCTTAATTCTGAGATGTGAGAAGTTTGGGGGTCTTTTTCCCTTTCATTTGAGTTACAGTTACCATAGATTGATAAGAATGAGCACTGAGCAATAAAAAAAGGAAGAGCATAAAAACAATAAAGAGCAATAAATAAGTATAAATATGTTAATAAATATTGTGAATAGGTATGAAGGGATTTGCTTGGTCCAAAGAGTTCAGAGTCTCAGCGTTAAATTTCAGTACCGTTTGGAAATTTCACTGTGTGAATAACCTCTGCCCAAGTAAATCTAAAACATGAAATGATGGCTTAGGTTTTAAAATCAGAAAGGGCTCTTATACCTGTCTAGTTTGACCTTTTTTATATTACACATCATACAATTTCATATAGCTGTTCCAGTTTTGAACCTGATAATCTGTGCTTGACTAAAGGAGATGAGAAACGTGAAAGCAAATGTGACTGAACCTGAAATATAGAGCATCACTTAGGCACTGATCATATAACACTTCAGCATATAAAATGTCCTGTTGATTTCAGAGGGGCTACTCTTATCCAGTATGGTTTGTAGAGTTACAGATGGTTTCCTGTAGCTTCAGTAAGTATTTGGTTTTGGTCAATGGAAAAAAAAAATAAAAATTCAGATTTCAGTGTAATGTGAAGTTGAGGGGTTGAAGGTTTGTAGGAAGGAGACAAAATATAACTGCAATGTAAACAGTAAGTAATGTCAGAAAATTCTCATTAAGTTTTATGTACTGCTTTGCATCCCTAACCATGACTTCTTACATAGAACCTAACAGATTGCTTAAAGGAATGAAAGATGCTGACCTGTCGGCTTTGTACTAGAAGATATTTTTGCCTGTTCTGTATTGATGATAGTACAACCACCTAGTTGTGTTAATAAGCAAACCCAGTTTTTCAGTCTGCACAAATTTTGGAACAACTTAATCTGTCTATGTATATGTATTACTTTAAGAACACACAATTGCTTTTATAACTAACTTGCATAGCAAGTAGGTCTGTGTGCACTATGTATATCTAAAGGAGGTTATTCCAAGTACTAAAGCTCTGACCCTGCAATAGTTGGTAGAACTTGTGAGCTGGCAAACCTCATGGACCTCACTGAGGCTCTGAATGTGTTCACAAGAGTCACCCAAGAATGATTGAAAGCAAGGCAAAAAGAACAAAATTATGTAAAGGAATAAATATAACTGACTGATCTTCAAGTTTTCCTATGCCTCAGAAACCTTTGTTCCTTCTGGATATTTTGATTGCTTTTGTCAAAATATTTTCTTCCTGGCTAATCATTTAGATAAAACTAGTTTTTAATGCAAATGTGCTTCCATGGTATGCCACTAGTTTTTATCACCACTTAGGCATTTATTTTCTAGAAATGTGATTTCCTTATATAAAACATAGAATCATAGAATCATCTAGGTAGGAAAAGACCTTTAAGATCATCAAGTCCAACCACTAACCTAACCTTGCCATCCCACCACCATAATTATTTTTTTTTTTTTAAGTAGGAAATAGCATTTATTCATTTTACTTTGTTTCTTCCTCTCTTTTTCATGTAACATAGATGTTCTCCCAAAGAGAGAAGTCCTGTGGATAAATGTACAGTAGGACTTTTTAAGCAAACTACTGGCATAGGACTCTCTTAGAGATACAAAATTTGTGTAAATGAGACAGGAACTAGTGGGCTGGTAGAGTTCTTCTGTTCCAAGGACACACATTGCCTCTCCATAGATGTTTCTGCACCTAGAAGGCTTGGATTCCTCTTGGAATATAAGGAGAATGAAACAATCTGTAAACTCTTCTGTCTTAGTGTCAGCCTTAAATTTTCAATCTTTGTGCAGCTGTGAAAACTTTTCACAGTGGAAAAGTTCCCATAATATTTTACATATACTTACAGCCTTCTACAACAAGGCTGGAGATTTAACCTAGGAAGCACCTAACTACTGCCAAGTCCACATCAACCAGAGCTGGAATCAGGAAATCTGAGGATTTATGTGTCTTATTGGTGGGTTCCAAATTTCTTCTAATGGGTAGGAGCTGATCTAAAGGACACAGGGAAGATTAATATTGAAATAACTATTACAATATAAATTGAAAATCCAAAATGAAAAATTTATACAACTGTATATTTGAGTATAAGAATCAGAAAGTTGAATTGACATTTTTCTGAGGACAAACATGAAATGGGGAAAACTGCTAATAACTATAGAATTAAAAACAGTAATTCCAATAAAAATAATAAGATTGTGCTTAAGAACACAGTGAAAATACCTCCATGTACTCTCTTTTGTGGTTTTGTACATATAATTTCAAATATAAAGTTCAAATGGTACTGAATTAATAGGCGCATATATATATGCACTTCTTAAGCTTTTCCTGTTTTCTGTAAAATTACTTGTAGTATCTTTGTGTGTAGCCTTCCACTATTCTTCCCTGGTGCTTTGACTCAGTCAAAAAAATCGGAAACTCGTATTCAATGAGATTGCTATCATGAATGTAAACAGAAAAAAATGGTTTCCTTGGCAACAGAAACCAGGTGAAGACAGACCAGCTACGCTAAACACACCCACTCAACTTTCTTTAGTTATCAGTTCACAAGCTGGATGCAGAGGGACTCAAGTGTTTTATGCTCAGTCAGTGTAAATTTTCTAAATGAACTGAGGCTCTGGACAGGTAAGTGTACCTGTGCACTCTTGACTCCCATTAGCTGTGGTGAACTGTGACAAACTGAGATTCAAAAAGGTGTTGGCTACATAGCCACCACTGTTATTTTTCAGATTACATCAGAAAAGACTCTGAGCTTTTCAACACTACTCAGAAAATTGCTGTCTCTAAAGCAGTTATTTTAAATTCAACAGCATCTGTTGTTTTTAAGTAAACATTTTATGTGTATAACCTGAACATTGAATTACATTTACATTATTAAACTCATTATTAAGTAAATCACAACCATATTGTATCATGGTGAGCTTATTTTCTTTGTTGTTTCATAGATAGATAGACTTTATGTCAGCTTCCACTTTTAGGATTGCCATTATTGACGTATTATTCAAAAGGTGTTAATTAACACAATGAATAAAACATGTGTGGGTGTGTCTACTGCTAGTGGAGGGAAGCTGGGGTACATTTCTATAAAATTATAATCACATGTATCATTTTGTCAAGTTCTTGGTTCCAAGTATGTCAGCTCCAAATTCAAAACTGGAAGCACATATGTTGTATTTACTAAGCTGAATAAATACATGGTTTATTTTATCATATGAGTAGCACATTAGCAGCGTGTATAGATTACACTTCTTCTATCTCATTCTAAAATTAATTTGAGTTTAATCACTTGGTTAATCTGAATGCAAAAAAATCAAATGAGTTTAATATTCTCTTGAAACTCTGACTACAATAAGATTTACCATGGGGAAAATAAATGGTGCTGCCAATTAATACAATAAAGATGAGATTAAATGTTAATTTGATTAATTATACCAGTTTTCAAAAGAGCATGTTTCATCTCCCCATCAAAAGACCTCCCCAAAATGCAACTATTATTATTATGGAAGTCAGTATGTAAAAACTTCCAGAGACCTGAATTTGATAACATTGTCAAAATGAGTTTAAAACTGACCTACCTTAACAATAAAAAAGATAAAATAAGTAGCAAAACAATCTGTTTATTGAATTTCAGCTCATGAAGTACTGGTGTCCTTAAAAGAAAAATACTAGGTATGGCAAGAGATTGATTACTTGAGCTATCTTCCCTTCAGTATATATATTTTGATGCTGTGCATGTCTACTTGGAATGCAGTGTGAAGTGTGTTATATCTAGGCAGTTTTTTGTGTCTTGCTTCGATAGTTTCAGGTACAGCTGCACTCAGTGGCAGCCTGCAGTACATGCAGATGCACAGTCTTAAAGATACTCTGTGACGAGACAAGTGATATTAAGTGGGAAATTTTGACCTTCTGCGTCTGACCAAGATAAAATAGGTTTTCCTTTCCATAATGAAAATATTTGATTTTACTACAGGACGGATGATTTTACCATAAGAATGGGGTGGATGCCAATGGCTCACAATGTGAGGCAGACTCTCACCAGGTGCAGTCTCTCACCGTTATATAAATGGCTCTGGAAGGAGCCCAAGCACAGGGAGTGGGATGGAGCAGCTTTGTTAATGCAAAGGAGCTAGCGAGCTCAGAAGTCACCCATTCGTTCTGATCCTTGAGTCTCAGGGTACATTCATGAGTGTATTGAATAAATGCTTTATGAAGGAGAAGAGGGAATAGAAAGTTTTTCTTTCCATGGAAAGAAAAAAATACCTGGGAATTAACATGCTGGGACATTTATTTTATTCTGCCATAATAATGGAGAAATGTTTTCTTTTCTACAGAAGGGTCCTTGTTGGTACTTGTAGATTTGGCACTAAGGGGCAAATTGATCAGTCATAGTTTAGGGGGCAAAAGCCTTCTTTCAGATCATACCTGAAAAAAGTCATATTACACGTCCTTGGCGTTTTGTACCACAGTTACATCTGAGTCCATAATGTAATTAGATCTCTGACCCTGTATTACAGAGTGGTGTTGATGATAGAGTGCACAAAAAATTGAAATGACACAATTCAGAAGATAAAGGTAAGCTTAGCAGAAGGAAAAAATTACGACAGGCACCATTTATCTGCACTATAATTGACTGCAGATTGAGTTTATATGTATCAGGCAGAAATCAGGATACTCTTCTTGTTCAATATGAAACATGTCATCATGTTGACATCACCTTTAAAAATTACATTATATGTCTTCACTTAATCTCCTATTCTGGAAAGGCTTGCACAGGTACTTAGCTTGTTTGTCTCTTGTACTGTGAGTCTGTGAAGCTCTGCTCAAGTCCATGAAGTTGCTCTGTTTTCTAGAAAGTAAGCATAGGACTTGTGAGTAGTCCTGAATTTCCAGTGTGTACTCACTGGGCAAACAAAACAATAGGCCTTTTTAGGAATTATTTTTGAAATTTTAAAATAGCCTCATGTCCTGATTTTGGCTAGGATAGGGTTAATTTTCACAAAGAGCTGGGATGGGACCCAGCCAGGACAGGTGACCCAAACTAGCCAAAGGGGTATTCCATACCATATGATGTCATGCTCACCATAAAAGGGGGGCGGGGTGGCTCCGGGCTGGACTGAGTGTGGGCTGGAAATCTGGTCGATCGTTGGGTCAGTAAATTGCATTGTGTTATCAACCATTGTGTATATTCTAAGTACTGTTGTTGTTGTTTCCCTCTCCCTTTGCTGTCCCATTAAATTGTCCTTATCCCAAATCATGAGTTTTGCCTTTGTCTTCCCATTCTCCTCCCCTTTACACCAAGGGAGGGGTGAGCGAGAGGCTGTACGGTGCCCAGCTGCCGGCTGGGGCTAATCCACCACGATCCTTTTTGGTGCCCAATGTCCTAGGCAGAACCAGCTGTTGGGCATCTGAAGACTTGTTAAACATTCTCTAAATTTCTCCACTTTAATACTAGAGAATTTCCACAGAGATCACTTCAGGTTTTCTTCACAGAAAGGGTTGTTTTCTTCACAGAAAGGGTTG
>VXBL01001314.1:2577599-2675246 GCA_013400195.1 Aramus guarauna
AGGTTATGTAAACAGCACATACCTGGTAGTACACAGATGTTTCAGCTGCTTATTGAAGCCTTCCTTGAGCTCAGTGCTGTCATCACTGACTGGCCAGGGTGGTCAGTCACCCTGGACTGGCAACTATAGTCATTAGGAAAAATAGGGTGCTTGTTCCAAAAATAAAACTATTTTGATTTTTATTACTTTCTTGTGTGCTTAGTACATCTGTAAAATTATATTTGAAGTACTTTTTAATGGCCCAACTTTAGGAAAATATTCTGTACTCAGAGATTAAGACAATGTGTAGCATAGGCATCTCATAAACAATTTCCTCACTTCACCAAAGGACAGAAGCCCTCTTGGCTTGTACAGTTGTTTGTTATTGCTTTCTATGTGTGCCTAGCTCACTGACAGTATTAGTTTGAATTGGGAAACTCATTTTTTGTTTTCAGAGCTTTTTACTCTGGAGGATCCTGACATCAGTTGCTGATGTATTAACCAAAATTGCTACTATTGTACTGGGAATAACAGCAGAGGTGATGGTTGCATCCAGTAGCTGGTAAAAACAAAGACATGACATGATCTACTGAAAGCTCATATAGACAAAAAGGACTTTTCAGCACTCCCAGCCCTTGTTTGGGTCTTTCTAAGAGTGTAGACAGAATGCAGCCTTGCTACTAATTGGCCAGATGACAGCACAGAGCAGAGCACTCTTCACAATGGACATTTTTCAAAATGTATTGTCAAATGAGAGACAGAATGCAGGATAGTTGGATTTAATTTTTATGAGGAAGAACTAGTGAAACACATACACTACACTTTTTTAAAAAGTTTTTTTTCTTTAAGCTTGTTTTTATATGAAGGTATTGTCTAGAAAGAATGACTGAGGCAGGAAAACAAGACTAATAATATGAGATGGAACAGGAGGGATATGAAAAGGATAGAAGATGCAGTGCTGCTAAGTTGAAAACTCTCTGACAACAGGAGGACACCCTTTTTTGTCTCAATGCACAAAATTAAGCACAATGTTTTTGTTGGACCAGTGCCTAAAGAACATAAGTGAGAAGACATACGATTCACTGAAGTACATTAGTTGGGCAAACTTATTCTGAAGACTTCCATGTAGATATGATGACTGCAATTGTAAGAGAATACTGTCTGGATTGTTTAAAATATTTCATCTTTCTCATCTTATTTTACACATTGCAATTTACTTGGGCATATGATGTCCTTATGGTAACTGTGGTACAATATTGCACTTAAGCAAAGAAAATACAGCTGAGTTTTGACACTATGGCTGTTATTTCTAACTGCTCACACCTGCATATAGAATTTTTTATTCTTTTATAATATGTGTATGTCAGTGTGTTTATCACATATATATATACACAATAGATGTTTATATTGACAAATACATTTTTATATTCTGACTTGTACTGCTCAAATAGGCAGGACTTCATTACAAGTAACCTTGAAAAGTGATTTGCTCTTTAAACATGTTGCCGTTTCCTTGAAGTAGTTCTCATAGACCAAAGTTTGTCTACATGTAATTTAAGGATCCTTGATTTTTCAGCTTCAACTATGGAGTAATAATGTACTTTTTACTGTCTTGTTAGACATCTTTTTCAAGAATGGATATAGTTTCTTAAAGTTCACTGTGATGTTTCATCAGCAATATTTGACATTTCTCATGCTTCATCACTGACTGGGTAACATGTTAGCTGACAGTGACTTGTCTTCACAGTGCTAGGGTTAATTCTGTGTATCAAACATAGAAACTGTTATGTGAACGGCAAACTTGGAAACTATGATGAAAGAAGAAAGTAAGCTCTTTCTTAAGGTATTCTTCTAATCTGTTCTTTTGTAATCATACAAAGAAACAGAATTTAATGTTAGAGGGCTCTTTGGATAACTGACTGATTACAAAGTGTTCTCTAGTAATAGGGAATTTTTCCTTTAGGATTGTCCTGAATCTCTTTCATGAGAGAACATCTGATTTTAGATCAAACAGTTGTTTCTCAAAGTGGACTGGCTTCCATCAAGATGAGCAATTATAAAAGTCAGTACCCCTTTACAAAACATGGAAAGGGAAATCCTCCCTTGATTCCCTTTGGCTTCTGTAGATGTAGGGTTTCACCTGTAACCTCTGTTCATAATTTGTCTAGCACAACTTCCAACACAAATTGGTAAGGTAATATATAGACATGTGTATATTGCCTTCTTGGTTTTTGCAACTGTTGAACTCTGAAGTATTCCAGAAGTACACCTCTTCTCACCTTTCTGAAAGGATACAGTCTCTTCACTCAGTTAAGCATCATGGTTGGCACCAAAAAGTAGGACTAACTTGTCTTTCACTCTTCTGTTTGCTCTCAATATTTTTTAATTCTGCATGAAATTTGGGAATAATTGCATTTTATGATCCATCTTATTTTCGTATTTAACCTACAAGTAAATACCATTTAAGTAAAGACTTTTATAAGCTGCAAGTATATGCCATTTAAGCAGTGAGGATTATTTTAGTTCTCTTACGGCTGCAAGAAATGATTCAATGAGGTACCATATTTTATATTGCTGTGCTGAAAAAGATATTTGTGGATATTTTTCCATTCCTTCATCATCTTACTCTTGCAAGGAAAGATAATGACAGACTTTTTTTTTTTTTTTTTTTTTTTAAGGGTTCCAGTTCAGTTGTAAAAGTTCAGTATAAGCTAATTTGGAGCTGGTTAAATGCTTAGGAGCAATCTGTCTGCTCTCACATAGAAGTACCATTAACGTGCCAGCTACAGTTATACTGAAATAAGCTCAGATTTTTTCATGTCCCCACAGAGGATGGAGATTTAAAATTTGAAATAAAAAAGGCATAAAGATCTTCTTTAAGTAGAGGCTGGGTAAACTGGCAGCGCTTTGTGGGAAGTGAGTAATGGACAACTCTGCATAGCAGCCATCGTACTTTTAAATTTGAGCAATGTGTTTCTACTTCAGAGCAGTTTCATTCATATATTTCAGAATGCTGAAAAGGTCACCAAGTTCTACTTAGGGCCTTATTGTAAATTCCTTATGCATCCAACACTCTGCTTTGGAGGTCTGGGGAGCTGTAGCTGTGACAATTCAGAGGGAAGAAAACTATGCATACAGGAGACATAAACCTGGGGTGCTCTGCCAACAGTTCTGTGAAGAAAGTTGAGCTGTGTATGAAACTAATATCGACATTCATAATTCAGTGTTAAGGACCTTGTTCTGACTACCTTTCTGATATTTGAAGAATGACAGTATTAGTTAGGGAAAACAACTGCAGTCAGAATCTGGAGCTGACTGATAATTAAATTTGACTCGAAACTGCAAAAATAGTTGACATGATAGTGACATGAGGATGTGCTGTATAATGTAATTTTTAATGCATCATTGTAACTTGACACTGGTCTTTCAGTTTAACAATAATTAACATCTCTTGACTGTTTGTATTTGGCTTATGGTATGTCTCAATGTTATGTGTTGGGAATTGTAAAAGGTGCATGATTGTGCTGTTTCTGTTCAAGTTGTTTCTAATTAATAACTTCACTGTCCAGTGTTCTTTCAATAAGGGTACCTAATACAATATTTACATTATTTTAGGTGTAGAGAAACTGGCTTTTCAACCAAACTGAATGATGCATTTCAATATATAACAAGAGTGTATGCATTTGTGTATATCTATGTATGTATACACATACATATATATGTGTTTATTGGTTTAGACACTTCTTTCCTACTCACCTTGAGCTTCTCAAATCTCAGGCGTCTGGAAGGAATCATGACTTTTCATGAAAGCTGAAAGTTGTAAATCTTGAGATAAATTAATATACACTCTTATTGTGATATTCACTACAACTTCCTCTGTCCCCAAAATTCAGCACATTAAATAACAGTGAATAAAGGTCAGATGAATATGACAGATAATGCAGGGCTCTTCTACCTGCACAAGTGGCTTAGTGAGTCAAGTGACTGTGTCATTTTATCCCTTTGATCCTTTGAGTTTGTAGCCACTAAATTACATATGTGGTTTTTTTCTTCTTCTGATTCCACAATAGAAAACATTTACCTTTCTTTTATGTTCTAAGTATCTGCTATTGTTTCATGCCTGAAACAAAATACTGACTTTTGTGTGTCCATGGGCTGACCCAATATAGTTGCTTTTCATTTGTTCAATTCTGTAGTAGCTAAATTTTGACTATTTTTCTAGAGTCTTAATAATTTCTCTTTCAAGTAAGAAAGGAGTTACTTCCAATGAAGTCTGAAGTTCAGCAATAAAAACATAAGGAATTTTCCAGGTTGTTAGCTTAACTGGAAGACTATCTTTCATATAAGAGTTTAAATAATTAGAGAAGAAATACACTCTGAATAGTCATAATAATTGCAGTGGTTTTTTTGTAGAAGTTTTAATCTTATACTTCAAATACTATTTTAAAAATATATTTGCAACATAAAATAACTGAAGAAAAGTTGTTATTAACTCTTAGATACTTTCAGTGTAATACATAAATCTTAATAGCAATGCACATACAAATCTATTTTAGCTTAACAATGTCAAGTAGCCCAAATATATTTGGGACTGTGACAGGATTTGTGTGAGCTTTCTCCTTTGAAAGGATGCTCCTGGCTTTGAATTTCAAACACTACCTTTTGTAGCAGGTGGACAAAAGTAATCCTTTTTTTTTTTTTTTTTTTAAAAAAGCCAGCTAATTGCATGTCTCCCTCACATTCAGTTAAATCTTTGGTGATGGGCTTTGAAGAGAGCGTTTTATGTTTTGCTTTCTTTTGTTTGGGCTTTGGTTTTGGTTTGGGGTTTTTTTGGCTTGTTTTTTACTGACAGTCTTTGCCGAGAGGTTCCAGATACCACTGTTAAAAGTAAACTGTTCTTTGAAGGAAGCTTTGACAAAATCTATAGTCTGAAATAGAAACTGGAAAAATGCGAAACTGCTGGGAGGAGAGTGCCTTCCTCCCTGTGGCCTAAGAATTATTATTGTTTTTAATGCAGAAACGAACAAAGTCTCTAACGGTAGCATGGTAGAATAAAACAACCTTATTTTGGTCTGAAAGTAATATACTGTTATACAGTAATACACTGTATTTATCGAATTGGGGTTGCTTGAGTATTTTTTCCATTGTTTTCCAAGCATCATTCTAAATATAATTTTCTGTTTGGTCACTACTTGGATAACTTGAATGGTACCCATTATTGAAAGGTAGTCTGTATTTGTACTAATACAGAGAATGCCAGTTTAGAAATGAGCCTGATTGCATGGTTCATTTTGTTCTCCTTTGTAGAGCCAGGCTG
Organism: Aramus guarauna; assembly: GCA_013400195.1. Taxonomy (NCBI): domain Eukaryota; kingdom Metazoa; phylum Chordata; class Aves; order Gruiformes; family Aramidae; genus Aramus; species Aramus guarauna. The sequence continues at coordinate 2,582,896 of VXBL01001314.1, forward strand.
CGGCCCACTACAAAGGCACTAAACATGCCAAGAAGCTCAAAGCACTGGAAGCCATGAAAAATAAGCAGAAATCTGTTACTACCAAGGACAGCGCAAAGACTACCTTCACTTCCATCACTACCAATACCATCAATACCAGCTCTGACAAAACAGGTTAAGCGACAATCTTTGTTGGTTCTGTTCGTTTTGGTTTTTTTCTTGTTTAATTCCATGTCTGTTTGGTTATGTGCTTGCCACATTGATTCATGCTCGATCCATCTTTCTGTGTGATATCGATTTCTTTTAGTCCTTTCAATAGGCTGGTGAGAGTATGATAGTCATGAACCGATTTCTCGTAGTGAAAAGAGGCTTGCCATTCTTTTAGGACAGAATGCAATACTCGTGACTTGATTAATTTTTATAGTGGCTTAACTATTACATATCAACTGGTCTAAACCTTCTAGTCTGTATGCAGTATCTCTCTATAAATAATTACATATGGCACATTTCTTTTAACCACAAACAATGTAGAAAATTGCACTACTTGTGTCTAGAAGCCTCTTAAAAAGCATTGTTAGTAAAAACCTAATTTTCATAAATTTCAAACATTGCATTATTTTTTTAAAATGGCTATTGCATGGTTTTGAGCTGGAAAATAGCTGTATAACCTCTATTCCACACAATCAGGTAAGTGCTATTGATGCCAATTATTCTGGTTAAATGAGTCTTCAGACTGAAATAATATCCTTTAAATTATTGTGTGGGTAAAAGGTACACCTTTGCAAATAAAACCTATGTGAGTATTTGGTAAAGTCAACAGGATTTTATTAAGCTCGTATTTTAAATATGTGGCTGTTGTACCACAAATTTTGAAGGAAGGTTGTAAGTTCACTGAAGGGTAGTCCAGTATCTCACAAAGTAAGACCGCTCTTGTGTATGAAGGGATACAGTTTGCATATTTAGTCATAATCAACCCCCCTTCCACAAACAAGCCAAAACCAGCCACGGCAAAAAAGCCAAAGCTGTGAAACAACAGAGACCTTTCTACTGATGCTGAAAACTGCACATTTGGAACCACTTCTGAAGCAGTAAGTTTAGCATTGTAAATGGATGTGCACTAACCAATTATAATATAACAAAAAAAGTACTTTGCAGACATGTGTAGTACTTTTCCTAAGATATATCTTTGCTATATTTGTTGTAGACAGATACCTCATGTCTATCTTTCTCTCTCTATATATTTGTTATAGCCCTTTATTATAGACAGCATATGTTTTTGTGGAGATTTATATCCTAATTATAATGAGATTGCTTTAAAAACCATTACGTTATTTCCATATTTGTTACCAAAAAAAAGAAAATACAGAAGGAAAATATTCTGAGTACGTTTTTTTCTATGATGAAAGAAATGAAGCATGGGAGAATAGGAACAATGTCAAAAATTATTTACAAAAAATGTTTTTCTAAACCTACTGATACCTTTAAAAGTTTCTCCTGCTGCTACCTACTGCAATGTTCAGAATAGAAAGGGAGATGTATGGAAAGAGTGGTTTATTGTTTACAAAATATTGGAGAAAACAACTGAAGAAAAAAAAGAGATCTTTTAAGCTTGAAAATGTATTATTCAAAAGCTTTTATCTTACACTGCGTAAGTTTGAAGGATTTTCCAAGGTGCCCTAAAACTAGTCTGAGTCTTTCCATCAGGCTTTGAATTAGATCCCTGACAAGATATATGAACTGCCTTGTATCCAAGGTCAGTAGCACAAATCAGTTTTTATATCAGCATAAGTAAGAAAACATCAGAAATCCAGCTGCACACAAAAACAATGGTCCATGCAGGAGTTTCCTCAGCTTTACACACTCTTTGTGACTTCCTGGATTGATTTCATAGAATGTGTGTATACATATATGTATGTACATGTATACATATATGCATTCTATGTTGAAGTACTGACTGTAATGGCATTCTAAAGACATGTATTGATGTTAATTGACAAGCAGCCCAAAATCTGACAATTTCAGAAAATACTGAGAGCCATATTCAACTGCTACAAAAGCCCTATTCAACTGGTGGTATTCAGAAAAGAAAGGCAACCAGTTCTATCCAAATGCAAATACAGTTATTACAGGTCAGCATTGATGTGACTGGCAATAGAATAGCATCCTTGGTGTAAATTATCCTTTGTAGAATCAAGCGTGTATGCATAGTGGGAGAAAAAAAAAAAAAGGAAGAAAATTTTGGGTAGCCAAAAGGATAAAATTTTCTGTTAAACACGACAAGTTAAAAATGTCATAAATTGGATTGGATTTTCTTTCCTTTCCAATTGTTCTCTGTGTTATATTTTCTTGATAGAACTTTTAAGGGCAAAATGATTTCTGAAAGCCAGCATAACATCGGGATATACTGCACTGTGTGAGTTTGCACATTCGTGAATGATTGCTGTAAAAGTAAAATATTCTGATAATAATATGTAGTTCTGAGTTGTACTATTATTTTCATTAGTTGTACTAATGAATATAATTTATTAATTAATCTTTCGTAACTAGAAATAAGTTCTGTTACTAAGTCCTTGCACTTGTGATCATTAGGAGCAAAAGCTTTTTCTACAGTATTTTAAAGCTCTCTGCTGAAGATTAATGCTTAATCCCAAATACACTAAGGATAGGGTCATGTTCATATCACCTCCAATATATCATGTACAGCAGTGGTTAAATGGTGAATTACATGTCAGTCACAGCACATTGGTCAGGACTTCAGTTCACTGGTTCTGCGTACCCTTAGCAGCCCCAGCAAACAAAATGTCACCAGGAAATCTGCAGTGATATGCAATGAAGATTATGAAAAAGACCACACAATATACAAAATGATTCAAGAGCTAAAGCAGCAATTTGTTATGTTGCTTATTCTGGAACTATTTTGTTAGACGTGGTGCTAGCATGTGTTATTGCGATACATAATGGAGACTGTGCAACACACAATGTAAGCAAACTCCTTAAAACCTTTCATAAATGATTCTTGGTGGTTAAAATAGGTGTTAAGGAGAAAATATAAAATATGGGGTCATTTTGGTCATTTTGTGAAAGTCGCTTTTTTTTTTTTTTTATCCCTTTAAACAAACTTTCAGAATTATGAGGAGGCTTGAACTTGACAGATTTTTGGGGAAATGAAATAACATGAAGAGTTATGTTGGCAGTCTTATAATGGACAATGCCATTCTCAACATGTGGGAACTTTGTTACCAGTTCTATAATTTAACATCTTTTTTCATCTGTATTTACCATTTATTATGTGATACCTGTAGTCAGTCAGAACAGAAAAACAGAAAGCGTGACCATTCCAAAGACAAGTCCATTTTATGGTATTATACATGCTAGATTTCAGTATTTCTTGATCCTCCAATTCAAGGAGTGACAAAAAAAAAATAAAATCATATATTCACCATATATTAACATACGTATATTAACATACATATATGTTCCCTGACATAAAGTTGTTAAATGTCCTTGAGAGCTTTACAAATTGACCCTCCTTTCCCAAGGTGTATTTTCTTCATAGAGATGCTTCACACCTTGGCTTTGGCTGTAAGGACAGGTACTATAGGAAGATGTTTCAGAATATATTTAGAGACTGTTTTTATCATCTTAACTATCTGTCCTGTCCAGTAAAGTCATTATCCGGCACTTGGATTTTTTGAATCTAGTGTGAGTGTCCAAGATTATATCCATGTAAAATGATATACTTATAGTTGTTGCATATGTCTAAATATTGATCTTTTCCAAAAGCATTTGAAGTTAAAAGAGGACCCTCCATGACCACATTATCATGAATTTAATCAATCACATGATCATTCACATGACTTAATTGCAGCCTTGCATTACCTAAAAGGGGCCTAAGGCAAAGATGGGGAGGGACTGTTTATCAGGGAGTGTAGTGATAGGACAAGGAGTAATGGCTTTAAGCTAAAAGAGGGTAGATTTAGATTAGATGTTAGAAATAAATTCTTCACTGTGTGGGTGGAGAGGCACTGGAACAGGTTGCCCAGAGGAGCTCTGTGGATGCCCCCTCCCTGGAAGTGTTCAAGGCCAGGTCGGATGGGGCTTTGGGCAACCTGGTCTAGTGGAGGGTGTCCCTGCCCATGGCAGGGGGGTTGGAACTAGATGATCTTTGAGGTCCCTTCCAACCCAAACCATTCTCTATTTCTATGAATTAGGTCTTGAAGATTTGGGCTATTTTTGTTTATGTACTCAGCAGAGAATTCAGCATGAGTTAGAACATTCGTTATCAGCTGAGAAGAACAAATAGACCTTTCCAAGGGGGAAAAACATGTCACTGGGAGCCATCACTATGGCAAAGTCTTTAATGTTGCTTTTGAATTTTATGCACTGTGTCTTAATTCTTATGTACTTAAATGCAATGAACAGCTCTTAAAAACAGAGGAAAATGTGATGAACAGAAAAAGTGTGTATCTGGGCCAAGGCACAGACAAGATCATCTATCATTAGTACACTCTTAACAGCTAAGAGACCCCCGTGGTGTCAGAGAACTAAATACTGGCGCCTGTCCTAAAGAGCTTACAGTCTACACATAAGATGAGAGATGGCTTAGGAAGATAGACACTGTTAATGTAATTGGCAGGTGTTTTAAAAGAGCAGTAGCACAAACATGTTCAAATGATAAAGGTAACACAAGAAATAAGAACACTGAAGGGTGGATTAGAAGGAAGAAGAGGGTTTTTCTTCCAGATAATGAACATACATGTGGGTAACAGCATGGGAGAAAGCATAAATTATCTTATTTTTCTTTCACTGGCACATATGAAAATTCTCTGCGGGAAAATTTTAGTTGAGCTACACCTTTCCAGTCCTTTTATTTTTTTCTTTTTCTTTCTGTCTAAGAAGTGATAGGATATTTCTGGTCAGCAGATGAAAATCACTTGAAATAACAATTTCAGCCCAGCTGGGGTAATGCTGAAATGGAGAGCAGGTAAAGTAGGAGAGAGCAGCCAGTCTGGCAAGGTCTTGGCATAAAAAAGGAAGGCAGGAAGCAAGAAGATATCAAAAATGATGCAGCAAGTCAGGGTAAAATTTGAAGGAGGAACAAAGGAAGATGGCATGAAATGGAGAGATTCAGGAAGATATGTTGGAGTGTGGCAGCCACAAATATCGCAGAATCACAGAAATTTTGTCAAAAGGGACATCTGGAGATAAACTAGATCATCCCTGCAGGTCAGAGCAGAGTCAGCTAGAGCAAGTTGCTCAGTATCTTTTCCAGTTGTGTTTTGAATATCTTCACAGCTTTGCTGGGCAATCTGTTCTAGTGTTTGACCACCCTCAGAGTAAAGAAGTTTTCCTTGTATTTAAGTCCAATCTCCTGTAATTTAGTTTCTGCCTGTTGTGCCGTATCCTGTTGCTGGGCACCACTGAAAAGAGGTTCTGGCCCTGTCCTTTTTATTCCCTTCCCTATCAGGTATTTATACACATTTATAGGATCCTGTTGAGCCTTCTCTGCTCCAGTCTGAACCATTCCAGCTCTCTCAGCCTCAACTCGAACAACAGATCCTCCAGCACCTTAATCACCTTTGTGGCCCTTTGCTGCACTCCAGTATGTCCGTGTTTCTCATGTACTGGGGAGCCCAGAACTGGACCCAGAACTGGACCCAGCACTGCAGTTGTCTTGCCAGTGCTGAGTAGATGGGAAGGATCACCTCCCTTTTGTTAATGCAGCCCAGGATGCCATTGGCCTTCTTTCCTGCGAGGACACACTGCTGGCTTATATTTAAAGTGGTATCTACCAGGACCCCAGGTTCTTCTCCACAAAGCCGCTTCCAGACAGTCAGCCCCCAGCCCAGACTGGTGTGTGGGGTTATTGCTGCCCATTTGTGGGACTTTGCATTTCCCTTTGTTGAGCTTCAAGGGACTCCTGTTGTCCCATTTCTCCAGTGTGTCCAGGTCCCTCTCAAAGGCAACACACTCATCTGGTGTACCAGGCACTCCTCCTAGGTTTTTATCATCAGCAAACTTGCTGAGGTGCTCTCTGTCCCATTGTCTGCGTCCGTAATGAGGACTTTAAACAATATTGACACCGATATCAATTTCTGGAGGACTCCACTAGTGACTGACCTCCAACTTTGTGCTGCTAACCACAGACTGTTGAGCCTGACAGTTCGTCCACCAATTTTTCTATTATATTTTGTGTCTTTTTGTAAAAGTGAGAACTAAGAAACTGTAAGGAAAAAATAAGAGTAAGTTCAAAGAAAAGAACTAAAATGGAAATGAGTAAGACTTATCCAAATCTCTAAATTCTACTAATGCATGGTTTTAATAGGTTTGCACTAGTTTCCCATCAGGCAAATCACATTGGATTTATGTAATTAGCATTACTGTTGTAAAATGTATTTTTAAATGCAATTAAAATTTAAAAAAAAAATCATTGATGGGACCCAATTGAAGTGCAAAGCTCTTTCTCTTGCATTTTAAATTGTTTCTTTATGTCTTTCTGTTGAAATATGTGACATATTCAGAGTTTTTATTTTCAGAGCTGTTTTATTCTTTTTAAGTGTACTTCATGCCCTGATATATACTGTGTTGTCTTCATGTATTGTGCCTTTTGTAATAATTCCATAGTGCATTTTGTCACCCTTGCAACCTTTAACTGTGCTTCTGTGAGATGACTCCACAGACTACAGACACTGGGAGCAAAAGCTAATGCAGATCTGTTGCCTTAACATCAGCTTACACTGGAGCTGAAGTTGGTCTGTAGATATGTAGGGAGTGGTGATAACGTGTTGCACAGTATGCAGGATGTCTTATGTCATTACTGAGATGCAGAATTCAGTTTCAAATGCAAGGAGTGTTTTAACAGAATGAAATCTACTAAACTGTTTAGACTGTACATCTGTACTTTTGGTTTTATTTAATATATGAGAGAGAGAAGGGCAGAGGTTATAAAACATAATATTCATTGAGAGCCTCGGTGGAATTTCTTTGACCAGCTATAGACATACATATTGACTCTATTACACTGTCTTCTCCTTAGTGTGAGAGGAAATCATGTCAATGAAGTCTAGGGCACAATTCATCTCAGTCTAAAGTAAACATCTATAATAAATCAGATGAATGATGAAGACTTGCAAAAGAGTATAAAAAACACCTCTCGTGATGAGGTCAAATATAAACTGCTATGCTGATACCTAAAATTACCTGAGGCAAATTCGAACCTCAGTGACCAAATTGCTCTTTCCTTCAATGTGTCAAATTCTTTTCACAAGTTTTGATTCTTTTTAAGTGAATCATTAATTGCTTTGTAGGAATTTGTTGCTCAGTGTTCAACATCTGAGTTGTGTTAGTTAATTCTGAGTGGTCATGTGAGCGATTACACTATTTCTGTCTGTCAAGTGGAAATTTTAATAAGCTTTTGAACAGCTTTTAGATGTCCCACTGACAAGAAGAAAGTTTCTCGATTTTGGGCAGGGGGGGTTGTTTTTAAAAAAACATGAACCTTTTTCTCATGTAATTTTTTAGGCATTAGAAGAAAACTATCACCTAATAAAGGTAGACTGCTGGAGTATGTATGGTTTACTATTATAATATTAACACCTTTCTCTCACTACATTCAACCATAGGTGTCCAAGTGAACATGTCCTATTAGAACATTGTGTCTCTTTCAGGTGTCTAGTAAGGAGTCAAGGGACTCTGCTATTAGTCAGTATTTGCTGCTTTACTTAAGATTCAAAGCATCTGAATATGTCTGTGCACGTTTGTTTGCAATATTTGCCCTTCTCTGTTCAAGACGGGTAATTGACTGTTGTTTCCTACGATATGTTGGATTAGCACACCTTAATTTCTTTGTTTTATCATGTAGATAGTGAATCTATCCGTGCGTATGTTATCGTTATACATAGATATATTTGTGCAGTTCCTGGTTCAGCTCCAGAACCCGTGATGGAAAGGAACTCTCATTTGAAAATGGAAATCAGTTTCCTCTTATCTCTGCTTTCCTTTTATTTCCGCTGTCATTTTATCTCCCTTACATTAAGCTTTTGAGCTTATTTTCTTTTTTTATTATAAACATCCATTTTGGTAACAGCTAGGCTTTAAGGTTTATGACGTTTTCCATATTGGATTATTTCTAATGTTGCTTGGTGTATCTACCCTATTTTACTATTTACACTTCCAGTTATTTGTATAATCCTTTGTTCTTAATGACAAACCACCCTAACTTTTCCTTTCTTAAGGAAAGATGAGGAAGACATACTGCTTTATTTATGAAATTAACACATTTTTAATTAAAAGTGCCATGGCCTATGTATTAGCATTTTTATAGACAGCAGATTTTCTCGTAATCTTTTGTAACTAAAATAAATTCTATTTCTAGTAATAATTCAAATGTCATCTCTATTTAAAATTCAAAATAGTATTTAATACTATTAAAAATTTGCTGGTGGATGCAGAAACTATTTACTGTATGATCCCAGTGTGCAATTTTCTGGTACAGCTTAGGCTGTATATGTAATTATTAAGGATGTTTAATCTAAAAGGACAATTCAGTGCAGTGTGTTTTATAACTTATCTGTTGTTTTGTTTCTGTATGCTTTATTATATCATAAAGTGTGCTTTTGTTTTGGCAAGTGATTTCTTCTGATCATTTCAGCATTGCTTACAGCACAGCAGAATTAACAGGCTAATTCTGGGTTTAGGCTTGTGAGATCCTGGATGTAAATTGATTTCCTTTACAAGTCAATGTTTTAGTACACATCAAAACAGAACAATGACCTTGAGGCTTGAATTTCTAAGGATTTTTACTTCATATTAACTTGTTTGAGATATTTTGGGTGGAGCATTCCAAGGTTGCAAGTGTGAAATAATAAATGAAGAGTAATTGCTTGGTGACTAGCACAACACAGATGGATTTCAGAGCCAGGTATAGGACTTTGTGGCTCACTTCCCTATCACCCAGTTCTGAAAGTTCAACTTTCTTAATTTATTGCAATGAAAAAATCTTTAAAAGAAACTATAGTCTGAAAGAGATATTCTTGTTTTCTGATTCTCTTGTCATTTGCTTGGAAATTGAAGATTACTGATTCACAGCTATCAGTTGTCCTTATCACATGCTCGGAAAATTCAGCCCCAACCAGTAAAATTTAACTGTGCTACAACATCTTTCACTTTAAATCACCTATGCTTTGACTCTTCCATACTTCAGACAATCTGTAGCTAACTGCAGCACAAAATGTTATCAGCATTCCACAGACTGTTGTACCAATTTTGCATTAGAGCTTGATGGTAATTTGGAAGACAATAGCTTCTCTTTTGATCTTTATGTAGAACTAGGGCTTTTTCTTCCTTTCAGTGTAGCTAAATGGCGATATAAAAATTACAGTAATTTATGTGTGCCTCAATTGATCATGAATGTGCAATAAAATCCTTCTTTGCTTGCATCTACGTACGCTGAGAGCTTCGTCATATGAACACCATGTGTTTTCTGTGGAACCAGCTGCTTTTGATTGGGATTGCCTTGACAACAATTTTATGCTTGAATAACCCCGCAGATAGAAACTGCTGTCAGTCACAACATCTGTATCAGCCTATTGAATCAGTATGAAAGTCCAGTACTAACAATGGTATTGTTTGTAGGTCTGAAAAGCATTTTCTCTTGAAATATTAGAGGCTTTCACAGTATCTCAGGGAAATTTCAGCTTGGTTGCTGTACGCTCATAGTTGTAACTACCAGAAATCTCGCGAGTAATCTTCTGTTTATCAGATACCTGTTTATCAGTTATTCATCAGTATTGCTTTAAAAACTGGATCAAGCACCATAGCATGTATCTACTTAATGACTCATTCTTCATGGTGTGTTTTGTTGTTATGTTGGGAACAGCATTGACACTAGCTAATGGGATGGGTCTGATGGCTCCACAGTTCTAGCCGTTGGGATTTAAAAAAAATTATGGTTTTGCAGTCCTAGATCCTCTTTCAAGTTTTTACTGTAAAACATCAGATTCAGAAGCCTGTTACTGTTGCATAATTATTCATTTTGTCAGTTTCTGGACTAATTTGGAATGGAACAGAAACTTCTTCATCTCGTGCTCTGAGATAGGTGTTCAGTTTTTGCAAGTCTGGAATTTTTCAAATGAGAAGAGTCTGCTTTGAGGGCAACAGAAGAGTAGATAGGTCTTCATGTAAGTGATCCATGTTTTTTCAAACTGACATCGCATTGGCTGTACAATGTAGAAACAGGAAGTAGCTTTGTTATCTGTTTGAGAACTGGTTTTGTTTTGTGTGTGACATTTCTAAGGCAAAGGCAACGTCATCTTCAAACATGCTTTAGAGCTTGCTTAGATTATTTTCTTTTGTTGTTTGTGTCATATTCTTGCCACACCTAAACCAAGAAAGGAGAGTGTGATTAAGAATATGAGTAAATGTACTGTGCTAAATGTTTGGAGTCATTGCTGTATGATGCCTTTATAGCACCAGAGTGATCTAAAGACAAGTGGAGCTGGAACGGTTGTATTAATAAACAGGGGAATCTGCTCTACCCAGTCCATCTCATTGGCCATTCATGTTACTAGAACTCAGCACAGCATAACTCATTATTTCTAAAGGCAGACTATCCTATGTACATACAGTAGGCAGAAATAGGCCAAAACTGAGTACTATTCAAAACCACTGTGAGAACGTTAAGAAGAATTTTGTTTTGCCACAATGATACTTATTCTGTCTTCCATTTGGTATTCCACATCTTTCAATAATGTATTTAAAGTATTAGCAGATCAGTGATTTCTTTCCTCAGCTGCAGAAGTCTCATAGGTGAAATTTTTCTGTAACTGTATCATTGCTTAGCTAAAATATACCTTCCACTTACTGTATTAATGGAGTTAGATTTTGCAAATATTCATTTTATATTTGGTCCCAGTCAAACAAAGATAAAACAAACTAAAATATCAGACAGGACTTTCTCAGTTCCTGCCCTTGTCTACCTTCCTAACCCCTAAAAATGAAAAAATAAATAAGAAATTTATTGTGTTTTGAATTATTGAATATATATTATTGAAAATAAAAAAATTCATCTGACATCTAATTGTTTTAAGGTTTGCTGGCACTGCAATTGTAAATCATATAAATAAGCTTAAGCTAAGCTTAAGCTTAGTAAGGTATCTTCAGCACCAGCAAACATCACGTTATCTTGAGACAAATGACTGCAATATCTGTTTGAGGAGGAAAGTGAACATGCAGTTGGTCTTCAGGCACCTGAACTCTGAGCTTCTTAGACTAATGTAGTTTTCCATGTACTAAATGGCTTGCTTGTAGGTAATTTAGGCAGGCCACACCTAAAACTTCAGAATAGGTATGTTAAGAGTCTCTTATTCTCAAAATCCATATAGTGTTTTAAACATCTTGAAGAATTATTGTGTATTTTTCATTTCACCTTTGTGCATTCTGTATTACACAATGATACATCAAATAGCAGTGTCCCAGTATAAAAACTCTTGGTTTATGGCATGTCCATAGCAGAATTAGCATCAAAGGAGCTAGAACAATTTATATAAATCAGGAATTAAGAACTACAGAATATTATTATAGGAAACAAATAGATACAACACTATATATAGACTCATTGAGGGAAATAAAAAGATACTTTTAAGAGTAACAGGAACTAAGGAACTGTGTCTGGTAGATTTGATTTGAGAAGGGAAAAAAGCAGCTTGCTTCTGTAAACTTGATTATAATGTTGGTGTTTAAATGTTTTCCATGCTAATGGTAATATAAAGTATATTTAACCACAAATACTAAATTAGACAACAGATCAGGAAGAGTTGCATATGAAAATTTTAAAAGAAGCAGATAAAGAGCTTTCTGGATAAACTGTTATGTTTTTCTGTACATTATAGACACTACAGAAAATCCAGAGGACTAGAAGAAAGTTAATAACGTGTCAGTATTCACAAAAGGTAAACAGGATGAATCAAGTATTTATAGGTCTATCAGCCTGACACCAATCTTGGGAAAAATAAAGCAACAGCTGATAGGAGACTTGAGTACTGAAGTAAATGAGATCAATTATAGAATGACAATGAATATGAATTGGTAGAACGTTGGACTCTCCTACCTAAAATTGTTTTTATGAGATTACATATTTGAGGATAAGGATGCTGATGTTTTGTGTCTGCATGGCTCTAGAATGTGCAGAGGTTAAAAATTATATAAGATACTGGAATGATACAGAATGAGTATGGAACATATTAAGTGGATTTAAGCCTGCTAATTATAGGCCTTGGAATGCAATCAGGAGATATAAGTCAGTGTAGAAACATTCCAGTGAAATCCTTTTGGAATAGTCTTAACTCCAGTCTAGTCTTACATCATCAGTTACCTGCAAGGAATTATTAAGTCTTTACAAATTGCAAATGGCACAAAAACTAGAGTTCTAGGCAAGTAATAAAGATGATCTGGAGATTTAGTGAATCAAATGTTTTTAATACAACAAAATGTATTGTTCTCAGGAAAAAACAATAAAGAATTTATTGAAAAGTTGGGGGACTTCATGTAAAGATGAAGACAACTTGGGAGTGCATGGTTAAATATCAGCTACACATGAACCACTGGTGTAGTGATGTTTCCAGAAAGCCTTATGAAAAAGCCTTTTTTGAGGATAATGGAGGAATGTAAAGATTTTTGTTTCTTTTATTACTGTAAATGAACTATATTTTCTATTTTTTCCAAATAATATGATCAAATTTGTGGAATTAGTGGAAACTTTGGGAAGATCTAATACAATTATTTAAGAATGTTTGAATAGTGAAAGACCTAACGAGATAGATGCATTCAACTTCAGTATTTACTTTATGAAAGAGAATGTAAGCAGTATTTTAATTACAGTCTATAAAAAATTTGCATGAAAAAGTCTAATAGTAAAACAACTCCTAGTAGTTGGGAGGTGTGGCAGTATCCAAAGTTTGCAAGTGGAAAATAGTTAGCTTCATTCCACAATCAAGACAAAACCTTTTTAACACTGAGAAGAATTATAACATATACAAAATCTCATGTGGGATTCTCATAATCATTTGACTAAAGCTTTTAGGTTTGACTCAGGAATTAATAATGGAAGTCCCCTTAGTAATGTTCTGTTGTATGTCAGAGACATACGTAATTTTTCTGGCCTCAAATATCTAATTTGTCTTCCTGACTCCTCTGAGAAAAAAAGTCTTTTCTGCCTGGAGACTGCAGATCTACAGGTGTTCTGTAATGAAGTCCTTTATATGACAAATTTAATAGTACTTAAATTTAAACATGAGACCAATTCATTTGACTTCAGTCAAACAACATGCATTTTCAAAGCTCAAGAATTGATTCTTGAATTATGTCCTACCTAGTTCATAATATTTTATCTTTCTGTGTTTTTTACAGGACTAGACAAGTGAATAGTGCTTGATTAAATAAAACCCTAGAAAATCATAATTGCTGGTATAGATTTGTCTGGATAGACAAAGGCTTTATGGTGCAAACCTGCCTGTACCCTGTCTCAGTGTCTTGAATTATGTCACCAAATTGACTCCAGATAATTAAAGATGTTTTATTTTTCTGGAAGACTAATTTCTTTCTGTTATTATACTTGCTTTAGTATTTTCTTTTTCTGTCATTACTAGAGTTTGAATTAAATGAGAATTTAAATTCTTGCTTTAATTCCCAAGTTGTATACTTTCAAGCATTCTTCCTACTTCTTTCAGTCAGAATTTAGTACTGTTTCCACTTCCTTGTTCCCCCTCTGGTTAGTTTTAAGCCCTATAATAAGCATTTTAGGAGGTTGAGAAGAATCTACTTATTTAATCCAGTAGGTCTGCACTGATCAAAACATAGATGGTAGCATTACTTTTACTAACCCATGTTTCCAGCTAAGTATTACAGAGAATGCAAATTTAAAAAATCAGACTTTTTTATCACTGTTTTCATATTATCTCATTCCTGCTTGCAAATGGTTGCTTTCTTACATTAGAGCAGTCGAATGAACTCTTTAGTTCATTCACCTTATCAGAGGAGTCCTGAGACAGCTGCCATGCAGTTTTAATCCCTTCCTTTGCTACATTTTACTTTTTACTATTTCTGGTTCATTTTCTGCTCTGCTGGTTTAATAGCTGCAAGTTTCTAGCATTGTCTTGGCAGATCCATCTGAAAGTTGCATCAACAGATTACCCACTTCAGCCATCTAGTCAAATTTACTTGCAGTAGTTGCCCTTAATAAACCAACATTTCCCAGTAGGGAAAGATGCCTGTCTTTTTTCCTGCTTTCAGGTATAAGGAAATACCAGCAGCCATTGATGGCAATATATAGGGAGCTTGAAATATGCATCAGGTCTTGCCAAACAACCTTATCACACTTTTCCTGCACGTGCTTCCTAGTTGCTGGTTCCTTGTTGGACCACCAGACGCAGGGCAAGGGCAAAGGTTTGGAGAAGGGTTAGTGCGTTATCTCCCTCACAGAGTATGACTAGTGTAAGTGAGCTTCAGCAGCACAATTTAATAGATCATTAGTGGGGATCTAGTGTGTGTGTGCACAGGAGTGACAATGCTCACAGACCCTAGGAGCATGCGACTTGGGGAAGGCTTCTCTACAAAATCAGTGGCATGGATGGCAATACCTCATAATGTGAATCAGCTCTTTTATTTCAAACTTTTAAGATTTGGGAACTTTTAACCCAATAACAATTGCCTTTGTGGCAATAAGCTTATGACTGATACTTCCCTCATGAAAATCCACATGTGCTAATCCATGTACAAGAATATTTTTTTTCTGGAAGCACGAGTCAGGTAACTGGTTTTTTTTAAAATGTAGATAAATTCATGCATGTTACCTGGATAGTTGGATGATCAGTTACTGATTTACCAAGATGATTTCCCCTGCTGTTTTCTCACTGTAGTTTGCCAGCCTGAGGTACATGTTGTGTCATGGATCCTGCAGCTCCTGCTTCAGGTATCAACAACGAGCGTGGTAACCACACTGCTGAGCAGACAAGGTGAATTATGCCCGTGATGAATGGAACAACAATGTGGAAACCAATGGAGTAGTAGATGTAAAGTTCATACTGACAAAACCACTGACCTGCCAGATTTGGGGGGCCAGTCTCCACTTGCATAGGGGCTGCATCTCCTTTTCACATTTTTAGCAGATACCTGAATGCTTTCTTGAGTCAAAGTCAGGGCACCCATTTAAGGCTCGCTGAATTGTTTAAAAGGCAAATAATAGTCTGAATATTAGCACTACATAAGGGTACTTAACTAGTGTGTTTGGGTAAATTTAAAGGAAAATTATCCAGCCCGCTATTGCAAATTTAAACCTTTAGTTGCCACTTTTTTGTTGTTGAGAATTTCTCACATGTGTTTCACTGCACAAAAATTTGAGATTCTCTTTTATAGTTCTGTTTTTCCTATGCTAGGGGATTCTTCAAGCTGTCCACTGCGATGGCTGTTCACAAATGCTGAGTGGTTACTGATCTGCCTTTTAATTATTGAATGGTTTCTCTAGCTCCAAGTCAAGGTTTCTGGTTATCCTCTATCACAACTGTGAAGCCTGCTTCATGACTATCTCCTACTGTCATTTTGTTTTAAGCTTTTAATAATTCCTAGCTAACTTTAAACAAAAGAAGAAAAAGAATGGAATTTTGAATTAGCCTACTCCTATTAATTAACATTAACAGTGTGGTCCTCAACACTGTAGCCCTTTGTGCTACATTTTTGTTGATCAGTAATAGTCTAGAAGAACTGTCTGTGACTGGAAATCTATGTCATTGTTTCCTTCAGGTAATATCTTTCTAGTACTTTAAAGAGATTTTACAAAATGCAGAACTTCACATTCCAGGAGACTTCAAAGTAATCCCTTGAAATGAGAATACTGGGGGGAAAAAAGAATAATGCAGTGGAAAAAAAAAATAATCCAAGTGTTGTGGCTGGCTTGTCCAGAACAGGCCATTATATTTTGTTGTATCTTGGACCTCTGCCTATATGATTTTTATTCAGTTTGTTACTGGCTGCTGTTTATGGGGGAAAACAAACAAACAAACAAACAAACAAAAAAACCCAAAACAACAACCCACAAACAAACAAACCCAAAAAACCCAAACTCAAATTAACAAAAAACCCAAACCAGAAAGTTGGAAAAACCAGTTTCTCTCTTTTCTGCTCTCACACAGAGCTGTGCTACTTTAAACTTAGTGTTTTTCTCTTCCTCGGATACTGTGGACACTGTATCTAATCAAGATGGCTGTCGTTATGGAAGTCATGAGATATATTGCTGACATTTCCAGCCTTACATATTTGGGAGTGCATTTATCTTCCTTTGGTAGTGTGTCATCATGCTCTGAGCAACAGCTATTGTGTGCACACTTGCTTTACGGTTGGCAGGCAGTGCTTTCCAGTGGCTGCCCACCCTTCTACTTACTGAGTCTTTTAGTAGCAGTTTGAAGAACACACTTATCTTTTTCAAGGTCGTTACTACATACTTGAGCAGTCTCTGAATCGAGATGCAAGATTTGACATTTTACCAAAGTGAGGAGGTTCTGTGGTACCTTTGATGTGGCTTTTTATTGGGGTTATTTTAGTTTTCTTTATTAAAACACATCTCTGATTATGTGAACTGATATATATTTATTTTCAGTATTCATAATTAATCTAATATATTGCTAATTGCTTCAAGTCCTGGTTTAAAGAATTCATTATTATTTATTTTATTTTAATGGATTTTTTTGGCCATCTGACCTGAATATCTGAAGTACCGAAGTGTAATATCTGAAGTATTGGCAATAAAATTCATAAATTGACTAGAAGAAGCCTTAGGAGACTTAAATATTTGATCATTTCATAGCCAATTTAAGACATTTCTTAATTTAATTTAACTTCAAGTGTGATCATCACCCAAGAGGCCATGCTTCCAGAAACTGAGTTTGGTTTGAAGGTGTACAGAGTAGATGTGGAAAGAAGATGCATCTCCCTGGAACTGAATGGTTGACTGGTGTCAGAATAATGAAACTCATACCCCAAACTGTTCTTTCATATATGAGTGAATATGCTTTTGTAGAAGAGCTGTGCTTTGGCAACCTATTGTCTTTTTTACTCAGAAGGAAATTTTCATGTAAGAAATAACATTTAAATAACATTTATTATTTGGAACATTTCTTTAACCTACCTTGGCTACAGGCTAGTGAAGCAACAGTGCAATCTATACAAGATTCCTCTTTTGGGTTTCTAAGGAAATGAACGATTCAGAGAAGCACAGGACTTTATTAGCAGTACAGTCGTGTACAGCTCCTTTTATTGTTTTCCCACTTTAATTATGGCAAAAACTTGCTTGTTTTCCAGATCAGACATACCTACGGATGTCAAACACATAGTTTACAGCTTTAAAAGAAGTGCTGAAACTCATCAGAGTAGCATTATTTATACACTATTTGTGACGTTTTGTAAATGTACAGGGTGTGTACCCCGAAGAAGAACCCTTGAAGACTTACTACTGAAATGTATTTCTTCTAGAGCTTCTGAATGGTTAATATGTGTTTAAGTGCATCTAAAGGTTTGGATTATGATTGGTCTTCACAGGAGAGTGCTCAAGCCCTCTGATCATATTCATGGCCCTCCTCTGGACTCGTTCCAACAGGTCCATGTATTTCTTGTATGGGAGGCCCCAGAGCTGGATGCAGTACTCCAGGTGAATTCTCATGAGAGTGGAGTAGAGAGGCAGAATCACCTCCCTCAGCCTGCTGGTTGCACTTCTTTTGATGCAGCCCAGGATGTGGTTGGCTTTCTGGCCTGCAAGTGCACATTGCTGGGCCACGTCCAGCTTTTCATACACCAACACCACCAAGTTCTCTCAATTCATTCTCCACCCAGCCTGTATTTATGCTTGGGATTGCCTCAACCCATGTGCAGGACCTCGTACTTGGCCTTGTTGAACTGCATGAGGTTTGCATAGGCCCTCCTAATCCCTGCCTTTGCCTTCGGTGGTTTGGGCGGGGTGGCTATAGCACTTGTCGGTCAACTCTGAGGCAAAAATGTTGTAGAGTACCTCAGCCTTTGGTGCTAACAAAACATACTTGTTTCCCTCTGTTTGGTCTATACGTGTAAGTTTCATGAGGCTATGAACATGCTTTGCTGTGCACTGCGAACATATTACTCCTACAATAGTTATACCTTCTGCATTTCAACCATTGGACTATAGGTAGTTAAATAGATTTATTGATTGAATTAACTACTTGTTTGCCATTGATATCAGGAATGAAAAATACTTTCCCTAATATTTGTTGCCAAGATGACTTGGGGCCTCACTTTCTAGAAAGTAGACTCTAGACTATGCCTGTTTTTTAAGCAGGAGCAGGAAAAACATTTACCTGGAGAACTTTCACATCTCAGACTATTAATATATATCATATTAATTTCTTAGAAAACACAAGAAATTGAGACAGTTGATTATAGTGTGCTTGGTGTTAAATTTTTGGCATCTCTTTGCCTGAGGTCAAGATAGACTTGTAGGTATTATAGGAAAAACACTGGTAGTACCTATTTTACAGCAACTTAGTTTTCAGTGTTTTGTTTCTAGTGAATTAATTAACATATTTATGAAGCTGAGCTACAATTGTGATATAATTGCTTATAAATGCCAAGTCGTTGATTCTACCCTGTGTACATCAGGGTTCTGTAAATATTTTTTTATGATAGCTCCTTGCCCATAGGTCTGTCTGCACTATGACTATACAGACTAATTTTATTTTCTATTTATGTTGCTAAATTTGAACATAATTTGTGGTAGTAGCTTACTTATGTATCTTCTGAAACTTCAGACCCTATTTCTCCAGGCAAGTCTTATTATGACTATGTAGAGCTGTAGTAAAACTGGCAACCAGGTTTATTCTACTTCATGTTTGTAAAAATTATGACTATGATCTCAAATTACATATGGATAAGGAACTTTTGTGAACAAGTCATCTCCTAAGGAGGAAGAATTTGTATACTATAATGTAAAATAGAGATCACAGCTAAGGAAAATGATTTACTTCTACTTAAAACATCCCTCCCCAACCCAAAACATCATAACAACTTCTGAATCTTAAAATTTCTGAAAGGACTGAATTGGTTCAGTTTTTCATGTGGTCTAGCAAGCCATGCTGAGCTTAGGAATGATTCTGAATGATGTCTAGTTATCAAAACTTACATTAGTGAAGGGTTGGAAGAAGAGAGGAAAGGGTAAATTCAAATAAAAAAGAAAATCTTTGTATTTAAGTAACAGCAATTATCAGAGGTTCTGCTTGTATTAATATTGTCTGAGCACATTATAAAGCATTTGTCATAGCTAATGCATTCCTGTCAAATCAAGCAATATTAGAAGAGGACTTTTATAATGAATATTAATATAAGAGACAGCTGTAAGTGAAGTAAATTATAGAGGCATGTAAATGTAGTATTAACTGCTACAGCAAAGTAGTCTTCCACTGTAAATCAATTTCTTCCTATAATGTTAATAAAAAATTAGGCCACTTGGTAGTCATCTGCAAGCTGCTGAGCATTGATAGGAGTCTTCAAGTACTTTGCTCATGTGTCTAGCTCTAAATTAAAAGTCATATTCATGAAAATGAGTTTACAGTCTGTGCACTCAACTTATCGACTGTGCTATAGTTTCTGCACAGTTCTCAAATTCTTGTTCACACATCAGAACATCTAGCTTCTGTTCAGTCATCTATGACGATTTGAGCAAGTTAAGGAATAAGTGCAAGAATTATCCCATCAGAAATAAGATGCACGAATTTACATTTTGGCTGTCCATTTTGATTCAGTTTTTGAAAATGCTAGTGGGGCTTTTTTGTTTGTTATTTGGTTGGGGTTTTTTAATTCAAGGTTCTTTGCTTTTCCCTTCCATTGTAAAAATACGCATCTGGATTTGTGTTAGGATTTTTGCTTGATCTCAATTTTGATGTGTGCTGTTTTGGATTATGAAGTGCAAGTAGGACTTTTGTACATTAAGGATTATATTCATGAAGTTAGGCTTCGTAGCTTTACCAATATATTGATTTTGGTTGTTTGGGGTGGGGGTTTTTGTTTTGTTATTGGTTTGTTAGCATTAATTAGCTACTAACATCCAAGCCATACACTTACAGGAATTTTTTTTTTTTTCAGGGAAATTATGATTTTTATGTGTGGTTATTATTTGGAACTTATTTCCCTAATTCCAAAAAACTGATATAGAATCTTAATAAGTACATGTCCACTACAAAGACTGTTTCAAGTAAGGTATAATGAAGCTAAAATCTCATTCGTTATTTGCAGTGGCTTAAGTTGAAAAACAAAAGTATTTTTCGTATTTATTTTTGATAGGTGATCACATTCACACTCTCGGAGTTTTGAAAACAATTGCTACATGTTATTTTTTGTTGTCATCATCATTATTGTGCTTTAATGGCTAATGATTCATCTTCTGTAATAAAAAGAAAAATTGGCATATCTCCATTAAAGATAAATGCTATTAATTATTTTGAAATGGTAGCATTATTTTGATTCTGTATAATGCTATGTCTGAGGAGCACTGAATAGAAAGAAATCTGTAAACTTTTTTCCAAATAAGCAAGGATGGAGCAAAGGTACCGTGGAATTTGATGATGTGATGAATTTCTGTCTAGTGACAGGTCTTAGACATTTGAAGTGTGGAATTTAAGCACCTACGTCTGAACTTAACCATTCTTAAAGCTTTTGCTCATCTTTTATGTACATTTCAGAGATGTCTCAGTTGTTACCATTTAAGTTCTCCATGTTGGCATAGCCGGAATCACCCTTTCTCTTTTTCGTGTTTCACAGAATTAAGCAATTAAGGATTCATCGGACCTCTTACAATTAACATTGAAATATGCTTTTATATTGCATGTGATATTTATCTTACATAATGATCAGTGTGTAACAGTCAAATAGCCTGCTTGGAAATAAGTTAATAACCACTTACAACTGTTCAACTGTTTCAATTTATCTATGTATTATAATCTCAATAAAGATTTTTAGGTCACTCAATTTTGAAGATTACCTTGGTCCAGGTACCATTACCTTTCAAATGTAAAATATGTATTTGAAAGCTGAACAAAGCTGAAAAATAGAATATTTTTACAACAAGCTATTTGCATCTATCAGTCCTTCATCAACAGATAGATCTTCAACATAATCAGGGACACAAAGAGGATTTTTTATTTTTTTTTATTTTTTTTTTTTAAGGAAATAGCTATAAAAAAGGTGAAGAAGCTGTAAGCACGGTTTACATTTTACATACAGAAAATTATTCTCTGTATGAAAACAGCTATGTCTTGAGAGAATTCTGAACAATATGTTAATTTCATAATATCTATATTAAGCAAGCTGAAAACATTCAGAAAAAAGCCCTTATTCCTGTAGAAAACCTCATTCCTGTAGAAATTCTTACTGACTTCAGTGAAATCAGTATTTAATGTTTTTTACTCCCTTTTACTCAGATTTTTGTATTTTTCAATTTTAAAGGGAAGTTAATAGAAGGATGAGAATTCAGCCTTCTAGGTATGTAGTTATGGTTGTTGGAAATGCTGCTTTTGAATAATTTTCAAAGATTTATATAGAATAGAGCATAAAAGAGGGAGAATAGATATGTCAGGATTTTAACAATGTAGAGCAAACCTAACTCTTATTAACAGCAAATCCATGAGTTTCACTAGCAATATAGGAAAGCATTGTCATATCTTTTCAATAATTTTCGACTACAGTATATTGCACGGACCGTATTTGTTCTGTGAAGCAAACAATTTCTGTTAAACCGCTCTTTGTCCAGCATGCCATCAAGTACTCCATGAATTTTCACTGAAAGTGAGTTTACTAGTCCTTTAAATCAAAAAAGTTCATAATGCTGTTTGTGTCTGAACAGATTTTACAGTTGGAGAGATGTACTTATATTTATAAACTTCCTAAATAGTAACTACATGAGTTGGATTTTATGGCTACAGGTGGAAGGAGGAGTGAAGGGCAAACAATGATCAACTAAGGTCCATCTAACTTGAAACTTAAATGTTTAATGCTCCCTTCAATCTCTGTAGCAATTCAATTATCTACTTTTCCAAAAGAAAGGAAGGAGGAAAAAAAAGAGTACAAATAAATCAAGTGAGTCTCATACTTGGGCTTGAATTCCTCTTACCTAGCATTAGGGAATTTGAGTTTCCTTTATGGAAAGATACCTCTTTATAGTCAATGGAATGCAATCAGCTCTTTGAGAGAGCATTTGATCTTGCTCTAATGCAGTTCTCCAAAAGAGAACACATCAATCTTCTATCCAGAGCCTGGCGGGGACTGCTCAGGTGTAAACATCTGGAGGTGAACTAGATGTATCTCCCCTACATATCCAGTTGTGGGGTTTGGTTTTAACTTCAAGGAAAATTAATGACAGTGAAACACTCTTCTGTCTGTTAGTTCGAATCAGCCACTATTACTGTGGCTTTAGAAACCATGTAACTTTAGGCTGAGGTACAAATGAGAACAAAATTTGAGCTTCTGTCTTCATGATTCTTGCCTCTCTTATTCCTGAAGCACGTAATTCATTTCAGATGTCTACACCTTCTACTTGTTGCTAGCTTTTGTGGTGAGAACATGCTGCTTAGAAGTGCCAGTCAAGCCACCAGGTTCTGGCTCTGCTATGTCTCTCATGCTTCACAGCTGCTATAGGCTATATCCAGCTTGCTACATACTCCACGTTACTGTGAGATGCTTTCTAAACATGTTTTATTAACACTAGGTGTGCTAATGTTTGCCCTAAAGGAATCTCCAAACAAGGTAATCCTTAACTGGCCTCTGTTTCCTTCAGACTAGAGATAGTAAAAGTAATATAATGGCCATGTTTTAATAGCGTATTCCCCATCTGCACTCTCAGTGCTTCACAGAGGCCAATTTAAAGCATCTGTTTCCCTCCCAAGCTACTCGTATACATAGGCAACATTTTCATCTATTATCTTTAGTTTGACATAAGAAGCACGGGGAGCTCTCAGCTAAGCCAAAAGCAACAGTTTTTCTTCCAGACTCTGTCGAAGAATAATCTTTGAATAGCTGCAGGAACTTTTAGACTTTTAATCTTATTCATACTGTTCCTGTTTACCGTTTGGTGGCTTAAACTGTTAAAAGTAGAAAGCCATAATTATTATCGCATTTAGAAGAACTTTGAGGAAAGTGCTCAGGGCCAACAAGTTGTTTATGATTTTCACTATACATGGTTTTATAGGAAAAAATATCACAAAAAATGAGAGAGAAACATGTAGGCAGAATGTACAGTTTTGTTTTAAGTCTCTGTATCTTGTGCATGTCTTTGAGTGTGGACATAGGCAAGTGGAGGTGGCAGTTTCTTGAGAACTCATATGAACTTAATTATCTTCATGAAAAGTTATCTATGTATTACTTGGACTTACTCATATGCTATGGTAATATTATGGCTGCTGTCACTCTTCATTGCATAGTTTTGTTGATTACAGGAAAAAAGATGTTCGTTTAATACGTTGTTCAATGATAGAAAGTAATTTTTTCTGTGAGATATATAAAAAATGACTCCTGAACCTGCTCTCCTTTTCTTTCACCCCCCTCCTTTTTTCCTCTTTTTGCTTGGAGTGGTTCTGTGGGAGCTATGATTATTCAAACACTTCTATATTAAAGACATTCCCTCAGTTCTTGGTCATTTTTCTATACACTTATTTCCTAGTTATTGTTTATATTGATTTTAATTTTCTTAGTTATGAGTATTCTTAACTTATTTTAACAATTAATTATATGTTCTTATGTTTCTTGACTGCTTTTGATTGCATATTTCAAGAAAAAAACCCATTAAAATCATCCATCTGACAAAGGGAGTTGAAGTCTTTTTTTTTTTTTTTTTTAAATCAGGAAATGATGAATTTACCTCAGTGAAAGTGAAACTATTCTTAACAAAATACTTTCAGGGGAATGGGAGTGAATTTCATTCAGATGTGTGTTGCTTCCTTACAAACTGCAATGAAATGAGAAACCTCTAAACATGTTGGCTTCTGTCTTCCTGTCTTTATAAAATAAGTCAGTCCACTCAGGTCCAAGGTTTGGGACTTTTGCTGTTACAAATGTATTCATCAGCACTGTCCTAATTACTGCTTATGGGGTTGATATCTCATTGACTAAATCAGTTTACTGTTGTCTCTGAGTATTATCAGTGTATTCTTAATGAACACATTTATTTTCACATGTAGAAGTTTTCAAGACCATAAGCTGTTCCACATTTCACCAAAGTAATTCCAGAAACCAGCGTGCTCCATTTAAGTATTATTCTGTAATTCAATACAGCAAGCAAAAGTATTTTAGAAAATATCAAGAGAAATCAAAGAATAAATTGAAAATTATGAAAGTTCCTTGAAAATGCAAATTTTGATGCAGTGTTTAATTTTCACTGTATTGACATAAAACTGTTTTCCGGGAGGTAGTAACTGAGATGTCATATTTATGTTTTAGCCTAAGAACAGAGTGAGACCACAGTATCTCACACAGTCCTGCATGCCAGCTCCCACCAAATATTGAGTTTTCTATAGGTCATTACCAGAAATGATCAAAGTTTTATTTAAGATGTTGAACAGGCTTAAGCTGTACAGGCTAAGAACAACAACAAACTATTGTTCGTTAACATATATGTGAAATTAACACTGCTCTCTGGCACACTTCTGTCTATTTTGTTCCTTTTGCAGAAGAGAGTTTCGGCTGTGATTTCCTCAACTAAAAAAAAAACACCTTCTGAATATCTCTTCTTCACTTAAATTCAGAAATCATCCTGTGTTTGTGGGATCAAATCCATGGAGACTGCCATTAATATTCTTTCAGATGTATAATTTGTATACACAGTCAGTGTAAAGGAATGAAGAAAATGAAACAAAGATAGAAATATGAATTTATCCATTTCAGATCTCACCTGTCTAAAGATATACAGAAATAGAAATGTTGACATTTGAAGAAATACACTTCTTGCTCCAATATTCTTGTTCCAGAGTCCTCTAAATGAAAGAAAAATATCTATCATTGACCTGTAGCTTTTTTTGGTTTGTTTTTCTCCTCAAGATGCATTAACACGATATCTTTTCCATTCCATTTGGAATTTATTTTATATTACTGTGTATATTGGCTTTAACATTCTAAACTATTAGTGCTCATTCAAATAACAGTACAATTCAAAATGTCATCAGTAATGGGTAGTTATGACATTCGTGATGATTTTTTTCCTAAAATGGACAAAAATTACTTGACAAATTGAATGCATTCTCTCTGTGCATTTGCATTTGGTAAATATAGCATTTAGAATATGGTCAAATAACGATTCAGCTTTTATCTCCTAGCCAAGGGGAAGGAGCATTCCGAGCAAGTACTAATTGATTATTCTTCTGTCTCTCTGATTTTCATGCTGAAAGTTTCCTGGCAGACCATGTAAATATTGCCAAGGATAAGTTATTTCACTAATTCTACCAGGACTAAGGAGTCTGAGGGGAAATTTAGCTGTGTAGATTTTAGGCCACAGGAGGAAAATTCTTCTAATGTTAATTAAAGCTCTTGATGTTTAAACTTGTATAGTGAAAAAAAAAAAGAACAAACAAAAACTAACAGCAGTTCTAGGGAGGTCTCTAGTCATTTAGAAGATTATGCATTAAAGATCAATGCAGAGTATGAAAATACACTTTTTTTGTATAGAGGTTATCCAGGGAAGTTCTAATGACCCACCACCTGGAGAGGAGAAGAAAACAACAAACCAACCAAACAAACCCAAAGCAGCTGTACTAGGAATATGATATACCATAGTCTTTTGTCAAAAGTTTATTATTAGGAGCATAATAAAATATATTTAACTTCCAATTGCAGTTTGCTGTTTCACATATTTTAAGCATCTCACTTGTATACTGTCTGCCTAAGGTGAGAATGAGAGTCCTTTTAAAAAAAACAACCTCCATGTTATTTTTGTCTTTAATTACTTATTCATAAAGGGGATCTTGCGCCTTTTCTCCTAAGAGCCACAGACAAATAAATCACTGCATTCTGAAGTTGCATCTGCACACAAAACAAGAAAGTAATCAACAGAGGTGCACCTAGTAAAATTACATTCTAGGCTTTGCCTCTTTTGTTGAAGCAAATGTTTGGCTCTAGAGATCAGAATTCTGGACCATATTTTACACTGTATTTGTCAATACTGTATTCACTGTTATCTCCTAAGGTAGCTGGTTTAAAAATGAGTATTTATTTCACTGGGACACCAGAGACACCAGTCCTTGTTTTTGGTTTTTGGTTTGTTTGGAGTTTTTTGTTTGGTTGGTTTTTGGGGGGGTTGTGGTTTGGGGTTTTTTTTTAGTGAAAGCTGCAGGTTTAGAAGTCATTGACAGCATGACATCTCTTAAACTGGCAAGGCACTGGGGAGCAAAGGTCCTAAAAAGTAAAATCTGATGTCGTCTGCAATTCTTCATCAAGTAATTTGAATAAAAAGGAATTAAGTCATCTTAATGTGACTATATACCACACATGGTGTAGAGCCCAAAGGGCAAGTCAACAGGTCCTAGTAATTAGTTTTGAAAGACAGCAAATGATTAAAAAGGGGTAGTGTGGATTCCTACAATTAATCAGCAGCTGAAGGAAGTAATCTAGCAACAAAAGAGACGCACTCATTCAAGACCATATTCCACTCCTTTGTCTGACCACCGGTGGGTCTGGGGTACAGAGAGAACTCAAAGGGTACTTGGATCTTCCTGCTCTTCCACTTTCTCTTCTCCATTTTATCTTGGCATGTGGTATTGATTATGGTCTCATATGCATCGTGGTAACTTCATTAGCTGTCATTGGACTATTGAAAATCCTTTCTGGGGAAGGATATTAATGATGGTTTCAGCTATCGCACTTAAAAAGGGCAATGAACGCTGCTTCTCTCTGCTGCTTTTAAAGGTGGTTTTGGGCAGAGGTGTCAGAAAGGCTACAGGAAACATTTCTATCAGAGCTTTTGTTCACTGTGCTCTCATGCATCTATGTTACATCCTATCCCCCTTCTGCATTCTCTGCTGCAGCTCTTACTTCTGCCATGCCCTATTCTTGTCCTCAATCTGTCAGTCAGAGACAGATTCCTTTGGACTGCACCACAATATTAACTCTGTATAGTTACAAATGAAATTTTAAAAAGCTAAATATAGAAAACAGGAAAAATTATTTTTGAGACACAAATTAAAATCCACTACAGTCCTCCATAAGCCTCTAGAAACCTGTATCCAGATAGAAAATTACACTTGTATCTTTTCATAAACTGTCTTTTATTCTGTGTATGTTATGTGCAGTACTAGTTTTGACTTCTTCTGGTTTCATATTTATGTTTCAAAGAAAATCAAAATAAGAATTAAAGTATCCACATTTATAGTTGTGAAGAAGGAAGTAATTGTATTCATGCAAGAGGAATGGTTTACTTAATAGATTATTCATTTTTGATAAATAAATTCTGTAGTTCTGTGATTTACGTACATTTTTCAGCGTGACATGAGGCAATATTTGTCACTCATAATTTCTTCAACTCTTGTGTTTAAACTAAATAGATAATTAAAATGAAGCTTTATATCATGGAATGCTTTTATTCTAATGAGCATTGCTAGTGTCTTGCACAGTAGCATTTCAAGTACCAGAATTTTCATTCCACAAACAAAATAGGCCTGTTTACTTTCAAATATCACTGTCACCAATATTAAACCCCAGCTTTCAAAATTAATCTCCAGTCATTTCTATGTCCCTTCTCTGCCTTTTTCAGTGTAAAATTACATAATTAGTTATACCTTGGCAGGCGGGGGAACCCACACACTTTCTATTTGTTCCTTCATTGTATTGATTGATTGAGTTCATTGCAGCTATGCTTGCTTAAACTTACATAGCCTAAAATAATTTTTAGCACCATGAGGGGATAAATCAGTTACCTGCTCTAGGAAAGTTGTTAGATTAGTTGTGCACCAAAATAATAACTGTTTGATTTGCACCATCACAGAACATACAAATGAAACAAACCAGGTAGTTATGGGCAACCATATAACATCAAAGAAAGACCTCCTTTTGCTTAAAAAGAATTTATGTCAGGCCTTTAATATAGAAGAATGAAATTTAATTTTGAAGACTCATTGGATTATGAAACTGTGGAAGGCAAATTTAATGTGTGCCTTCAAGCAGATCTTTGTGAAACAGTGGAGCAGTAGATTTAGAATAGCCAGGATTTACACTAACAGGCACATCCTGTCAAACACAGATGAGGAGTAATATATGTATGTGACAGTAGACAATCAGGGAATCAAACTCAGTATTGCACATAAGTGAAGATAAAAAAGCAAACAGAACATTGTTAGTGTTAAGGAGGAGGATAGAGTGCATTGCAGGGAAAATTATTTTAATGCTCCAAGGGGCTTTTAAGATTGTGTTTGGACAGCTGTATGCAATTTTGAGCACATGTATAATCTGAGACCTTAAAAAGACAGAGACATTTAAAAGGCTCACAAAAAGCCAAACTAGAATGAGTCATGTTCAGAGGGTTTGCATATGTAGAAAGCTTGGCAAAACTGAGGCGAAACTAAGAAAGCTGCTTAGGCAAAGTTATTTTTCAGGTTTCCAAGGTGCTGTAGATAGTGAGGACTAATGGACATTAAATCTTCTGATAAGGTTGTGGTAAAAAGGTTAAAGACCAGATGATGAATGTTAAAATGTAATGCCTGGTCAGCTTGTACCATCAGAATATTATAGATAGTAGTAAATATGGCTTGGCTTGGTTTCCAAGTTATTTCATGCAGAATATTTCAAATATAAAACTGAATAAATTACTTCCCTTTTTGTTTTGGTGAGAAAAAATGGTCTGAAAATGTAAAAAACCCTCAGAAATTATGCAAATTTTTCTATATGTGTGTATGCATATAAATATCTTATTTTTTTATGTTTTCTGTAAAAAACTGAAGACTGATTGAGGTGTTCATCATTATTCAGTGGGTTAAACACTGGCTAGTCACAGAACAGACTCTCAGAATGAGTATTTTGAGATGGAAATGCCAAATTCAAGAATTCCAGAAAGCTGTAAGAGCGGAACGGACTCACCACAATAGCAGGCAGCCCCACTTGGCATGCACAGTACCAGAACTTCCTCTTCCTAAATAGTTTTAGCAATTTAAATCTGTCAGGAAAAGTTATGATTTTTGTTGTTTGCTTGCTGTGATGCCCAAACTGCATCTGAATTGTAGTTTCAGTGGTCACGCCCCCATTGGTGTGTAATTCTATAGTCAATATTTTCACCATTTCACCAGAACCATCCTCATTGTAAAATCAGGGCCACCAACTCATCCGTCCTGGGATTAGAAGCGATGGACATCCAGTGACACTCTGTTGTTGTTCAGGCTTTACAATGCAACAGTTTTTACTGAGTTCATGGAAAATAGCCTTACATTAGGATGCAGTGGAACATAACAGCACTAGCTGAAATAAGATGTAAGGGAATAAACAGTAAATGTAGGGAAGAATTCTTTGATCGTTAGTTAGTTTGTGGTTGGTATTTTGACATACAAAGAGATTTTCCCATTCCAGACAGGGTCATTCTTGTTTCTCTTTATTTTCAACACTCATCCTTCCTTGCTACTTGCAAGTTCTCCATCCCTCCCTCTGCATCTTGAAATTATAGTATTCTGCCAACTCCTCATTTCTCATTGGTATTGGACAGGTTTAAAACCCACACTTCTTCTGGAGGCTGCCCTGTTTAATGGCCTTTCCTTGTCTTGCTAGTGATGTCAGATAGGATTACTTGCTGTATTTTCTGTCTGCAGTCCTAAATGGAAACCCTGTGTTAAAGGCTGTAAAACAATTTTTATATTGCTCTGACTAGTTTAAAGCTACAGTCTTGAGTTTGGGTTTTTGGTTTTGTTTTGTTTCGGTTTTCCACATGTTGGGTTTTTTTTTTTTCTTTTCTTTTTTTCATTTGAACAACATTTTAAAATAGTTATGCAGGCAAATCTTTGTCTTTAGAAAAAGACAAATTTTTTTTTGTCTTCTCTGTACTTCAAGGGACCAGAGGGGGGAAAGTAATGGTGCAGCTAGACTTAATACTTGTTTGAAAGAGCTTTAAAAAGTACAGATTTGATGTTTTAAACACTATTTGTCTGAGAATTTAGTTGGTTTCAGAGCAAAAGCTGTGTCTCCTTTTCTACAGCTTTGGATATAAGCCAGCTTCTAGGCACAATGTCATGATCTTCCCTAGCAATACTCTCTACTGAAATGGTGGTGGTTTGGGGGTTGGTTTTTGGTTTGTTTGTTTATTTTGATTTGTTTGGGATTTTTTACTTGGTTTTCCTTTCAAGCTGATAGTGTCCACTACTGTTGGAGACACAATATTGACTTAGATGGACCACTGGTTCCTTTTGAGTGGTATAAAATTCCTGTTTATACCACAACAGTGATACAAAGATCTTAAATGCATTGTTCCTTGACTGTCCTGCATTTTATCCTGGGTATTTTTGTGGAGAAATTTCATTATTCCACATTTGAGAGAATGGAAGTAGATATCTCTTGCTGTGGTTCTCTGGGGATTTTTTTGACTAACTGTTGCTCTTTCAAGATCTGTAGAGGTTTGAATGGTATACGCAGATCTGGGTGAGAGAGATAAGCAGACAGAGAAAGGGAAAAGATGATCAAAAGTGCATGAAAAATGCCTGGTTTTTAAATTTATTACATGGGCCCCAGTCATGTAATGGTCTTTATCTTGTCCGGAAAACCAGTATAATGCTTAAATTACAGTACTATCTTTCCTCTGCAAACTTTATTGCAATTAGCTTAAAAGTTTTCTCATAATCCACTTCCTGTTTATTTCAGAGTAAGTATGTTTATTTCTTAATATGACATTCATATGAGTTGTGGGAATTTTTTATTTCAATATTGATCTAATTGCGAGCATGTAGAGCAGACCAGTTCTCAGTTCCTAGTTCCTGAATTCCAGGAAAAGGATTTCGAAACTCAGTCATATACTGCAACTCAAAAATATTAAAAAGTCTGTTTTTATTTCTCTTCTCTATTGTCTGACTTTTCCAATCTACTTCATGTTCTTGCACATATACATACCTGAAATTACATCTTTTAATATCTATTGGGCAACTGTAAATTGCCATTTCCTCTTATTTTATACAGGCATTTTCTGTTTTCTTGACGTTACAAATAAATGCCTACATTTAAAAAAATCATTACCTATCTGTGATGCATCTGATATTGCTGTGTGTACGGTTTTGCTAAGCACATAATTTTGTTCAAGTTTTAATCAGAAATGAAAAATCTGTGAAACAAGAAGAGACAAGGGAAGACACAATTATCCAGCAAAAAGTGACTTGACTATAGTTGTTCAATGCTTTAAAAGCAATTAAATTATACTAGGATTCGGGGGTAGGTAAATATGTTTCAGGTATACAGTAATTTTTAACTACAGCGCACCCATAAGCATATCAATAAGAAGTTAGCAGTAGTGAAGTCATTGTTTTAGTGTCTCCAAAAATCCTATGATTTAGCAGTCCAAAATACTTAAACCACTACTCTTACAGTACCAACATCATGCTTAGAAAATAAGGGATGGCTTTGAAGAATTATGAAGGGCTGAAGCTGGGGGTATCAAAACCAAAAAGAAAAGGAGAAATTAATGAGTATTTAAGAGATGTTCATTAAGCCTCTCCCCGTTAAGATGGACATGTTGAGGCGTGCTGTTTCTCTCGGCTGAAAACATTTATGATGAAATTCTTGCTTGTACACTTCAGTGAAATAGTGAAGCTTGGCTGGGTGACATTAGCAGAGGGCTGGTTTTGAGCAGCGTTGGCTGCTCTGCGGTGCAGCGGTCCCTTCCTTCCAGAGGGCTCCGCTGTCTGAATCCTTAATATCTTTAGGGGGGCTCTTCTGCCGTTTAACAAAAAGGCACTGTGAAATTATTGCTGCACGTCAGACCTGCTGCCTGCTGTAAGCATTTGTACATTGCTTGTGGACAACACTTCAATAGAGGATTAACTTCTACCTTCATTACCAAATTGTTTAAACTGCCGAAGGACTAATTTGTCATAGCAAGCTGACTGCCAAACAGTTCGGCCAGTCAGGCACCATACAAAAGGGAATTTTGGAAGAGTTTGTCAAGAAACAGTTTATGTGCTGACCACTTTGCCCCCCTCACCCTTTGCTCTCTGTCAGTATTAACATTATCTTTCATTTGCACAGTTTGGGTGGAGAGCAAATTTCACATACAGCATTCAGTAAATCTTCAGCAATGTGTAAAGTGAAGGAACAGCATATATCTCAGTTGTTTTAACATTGTAGGAATAGGGCTGTTTGCTAGCATAAGCGTGGAGTGTGCAACCAGCAAATTAGAATGAATAAAACCATGTCTCCCCCAGAGGCGTCTGAAGGCTATCTGAACTTAGAGCAGGTTTCTTGATTGTGGGAAAGAAAGAATACGATATATGTGATTTTGACAAAATGATGGCTCACTCCACAGTGAAAAGTTCATGGGAATTAATGCCAAGTCTTCCATAAAATCATCCAGTTACAAAAATGAGGTAAAGCATTCTGTTCATTGTGCTCCTTTTATTATTTCAGACTCTGAAACTCCTGATACAGGATTTAATTATCTATATGCACATATGCACAGAATAATTTTTATTGTATTTCAAAATTGGTTTAATTTTAATTTAAATATATACTTGTAATATGCTCAGTGTAATCCTTCTTTGCAGCAAAATAAAATAAATATTTAAATAATTTTATTTTCATTAAAAATATATACTCTTTAATGTTCTTTTTAGTTATTTATTTTAGGGCCTATTTCTCACCTCAGACCCCAAATATTTAAGAACTTCATTAAAAAAAAGCCTTGAAGCCTAAATTCCAGGCTGATGCTTCAGCCATGATACATGTCCCACTGGGAATATGAGATAACTAATGTCAGAACTGTGTAAATCTTCCAGGCAACACAAGTTACCTCAGAAGGTTTAAAACATAGTTTGGATTTGATATGCTTATTGAGACAGTCTTATTTTAGTCTAGGACAGATATTATAGTCTCTTTCCACTGAAGAGATGGTGTTTTGTTTTAAAATTAGCAGGAAGAGTTCTGCAATACTATTATGTATTATTATAGGAACAAATATGGTATGGACAGGTAATAAAAACAAATACTTCACACCACAGATCTCTGTAGGAAACTGCCAGATGTTTAAGAAATGTATTTGTAATAAGAAATTCTCTTGATTCATAGACATCTTTATATCAGCTTATATTGGTTTATATCACTTGCATTAGCATATTAGAAGTATATATAAACTATCTTAGCTTCTGAGTTTCAGCCTCCTTGGCTACGATTGTCCAATTGCAATCCCTGAAAAAAAAAAATGCAGTCATATGAAGCAAAGCAAGCTCTGGACAGTTCTCTCCCAGTCAGTAATTCATGATTGCTGGAAAGTGCAATGTTCAATCAAAGGTTTCCAGGCTAAGAACATGGCCACATTATGTGTGCCAGTTTAACATTTTAATGCCTACATCCATCACCAAAAGCCTGTGCCCAGCAAGCCATATTTTAACACACATGCAGGAGTTAAATGAATTTTTTATTTTAAATCGAGCCAATATGATTTCAGACCCACTGGCAGTTCTCGTGGTTCAGTGTAATATCCGATCACTCTCTCTCAAAAATGCACAGACTTAATTAATGCCTTTACCTCTCTGTAAGTGATTGAAATACCCATGTGTGGGTAACGTAGGCCAAGTAACATCACACGCAATGTTGAGATTAGATGAGAGTGGGTTTTTAATGTTAGAGTTAGCTTGGTCACTTCAGGCAATCAGTAATGCAGATAGGTTGAAACTGTGATGAAATGTTGTTGCTTCTGAAGTTAAAATCATTGTGTCAGGAGATGAAAGTAACTGGTAAATCCTTCTGGTATAAAAGAAGAGATGCTATCCTTGTCAACCCCTATTGCCTTCAGTAAAAGTGTGTGCTCCAAGCATGTATTAGGCATGTTCTTTATTATTAGCGTGCTCTAAATCTCCTTGAATGCTGATTAGTTTATGTTTCTAGTCCAGATGTTTGCAAGACAGTAATGAACCTCAAAGTATGATTTATGTAAATGTATTGGATCGAAAAGGCTACTGCTTATAGGCCTTTTGAATATATTCAATAAGAAGCAAGTCAGCATGCGCAAGTTGTTTATTTATAGTGTTCTTGAATGATCCATGAAATCCTTTCACTGGGTCTGGAGGAGAAGCACGGTCACTATCCTCAGAGTTGCACTTGCAAAGAAGAGCTTGACATCTGTTACCCATTCAGCTGCAAGTGGAGAGGGCACATGGGCTGCAGGCATGATAGGAGGTGATAGGTGTTTCAGTTGGACAACTCTCTTACCAAAAGTTACTGGAATATCTGCCTCAAAGGGGCTGGAGTTTTGGGGATATAATTAGTGCTGTATTATTTGGCCATCCTTCAGAAAAAAACAAAACAAAACAAAACCAAAAAGCCACCCAAACAAAAACAACAACAAAAACCACCACCCCCCAAAAAAAAAACAAAACACCAACACCAAAAACAAACCAACGACATAAAAAAGGAACTAAGTTATTAAATTTCATCATATGAGACAGTAATCTTTTGACAGATTAAAGCAGAGAAAACTGGCAAAAAAACCCATACAAACTCCAAAACCAAATTATTTTCATTAGAAAGAGATTTGTTTAAAAACTTCTTGTGCATTTTTCTTGCTTTCTATTTCCTTTTTAAAGGTTTAGTGACATCTACCCCATGAGTGTGACAAAAATCCTCCTATGAGGCAAGAAAAAATTAAGTTATGAAAAATCATATTCAATATACAGTTCTATATTTCTGGGTTGTGATTGGGATATTATTTTCAGGGTTTCTAATCACCCTAGAATAACTCTTAATCTTTCCTTTCCCAAGATAAACATAACTTCTTTGCTAAATTAAAAGACCTGCTGAATTGCCTTGTCAGAAAGATACTTTGAGTCTTAAACACGTCCTTTTCATTTACTGAAATACTATTGCTTTATTTTGATAATCCTTGCTTATATAAATTCCCTGTACTCCTTGTACTTACGTAGATTTGATTTTCACTTAATTTCACAATTGAATACCTTAAATAAAAGGATAGCCCATTTCTCTGGATTGCTAAATTATATTTGTGTGATTAAATTAACAAAATTAGTCAGCAGTTTTCAGTTCTTAAAATATCTATGAATTGTAATGATGTGAATAATTTCATCTTTGCAGTTTTCTGCAATTAAGGTACTATTTAAATATTTTGAATGTCATTCCAATATGTTTTAAATTTTCTTTTTATCTCATCAAGGAGTAAAATTTTCTGTTTCAGTGCATTAAATCTGTGTCAACAAGTCCACTGGTTGCTTCTCGGATAACAAAGGAGTAAGTTTTCCCCTATACTAAAGAGAGGAAAATCAGTGCTTGAGATGAGAACCGGTAATTAAGTCAAATTTGCTTTCTAGATAGAATAATTGATGTACTCAGTGAGAAGGAAGTGTAATCTCGAGGAAAATTGTTTCAGGCGGTTACTACCATCAAAGAACTTCTGTTTCTTTAATGATCCATTAATGACTAGGTTTTTTTCTACCTTCAGACACCTGAGAAATATATTTATAGACCATTAAACCACTTATGGCTTTTTTTTTTTTTTTTTTTTTTTTTTTTTTTTTTTTTTTTTTTTCTACAGATGCAGGACAGAAGTTTCTAAAACTGTGATAGACTAATTCCAAATTCACTTTACAGCATTTCTTATGTCACAGAAAATGTTTTGCTCAGCTATTGCTTGAAACACTTGCTATTTTGTTTTTATAAGTCATTTAAATTATCATCTGAGAGTATATATTTAAAAAACAAACAAACAAACAAAAAACCTCTTCCAAAATGGTAGGCATATTTCTGTGTGAATTTGCAAAGAAACATGTGCCTGATCTTTAGACTGTGAAAAAAATTTATCATGCTATACCTGATATTCAATATCAAATATATACCAACTTTTGTATATTGTCCATGAAAATTCTTTACAGAAAAATGTCTGTATATTCATAGGTGAAGATCATTAATGATATTGACATCTACTTGGTCAGACAAATCATTCTGGCACTACATGAAACACACATCAATAGAGAATCGTCCAAGAACATAGTACCGTGTCTGAGTACTGCTCAAAAAGGAAGTGAAAACGTGACTTATAATACCTTCAGTGTTTGAAACTCAAGAACACAGAGAAAGGATTGGGGGACAGTTTTTATTTTTTAATTTAATGTCAGTGTTAATTTTTTTTTCAAAATGGAGTTCTTGTATTTTACATTTGTCAATGGACACAATAGTGAGCAGCGTTTTTGGCTCTGTCACTGTGCGATATTCCTTCCCTGAACAGAGAAGATAAACATGTGATGCAAACATCTTCTGTCATACAAATGTATGTATTTTTAAAGTCCGTGATCAAAAGCTTTCCATCAAAAATAGAAAATTAGTCTTTGTTTCCTTGCCTGCTGAACACTCGCAGCCCTGGGCTTCTGTGAAGACTGCTTTCTAGGAGATTCCTTTGTCTCACTGCGTGTCTTTTTGGTGTCTGCTTTTTTATTTAACTTCTATTCTTGGAACAGCTGTCTCTTCACATGTGCTAGATAACCCCCATATCCTTTGCTGCTTAAAATCTCTCTGTAAAGCCTGTTTCTCTTAAATAGCCTTCCAGATTCTTTCCTCTATATTCCCACACCTACTTCCATACTTTCTTAATATTCTCAGGTGATAGCATAAGTCCTACAAAGACTTGTACACAAGCTTGGTAGTATAAACTAGGTTGTGCAAATTAAGGTCTAAACCTGTTAGAACAATGGTTTATTTTCTTTTTCCATGATGCTGCAGACATATAGGTATATGAAGTATTGGTATTTTAATTATTCTGATTGTATCATGTATACATGCTAGGTAAGTCTATGAGTAAAAAAGCTGTCTTTTCTGAGCCTTAGAAGTCTTTGTTCAGACTTCATACTATTTCTGTGTAGGTATAGCAGCAGAACCCAGGTTTTGTTCTAAACTTTGTCCTAAACTTGGTTAATAAGGTCAGAGGTATTCAAATATAGGTGGGTTAACGCTTGCCGTCATGTATGTGGACAGCCGTGCTCAAAGTAAAACAGCGATTTAAAGAGGAAAACAGGCAAGGTGATGCATTAATATAAAACCAGACAAAAATGTAGTTATATAAAGCAACAACAAATGGTATTTTCTTCATACAGGTAAACAATTTAATATTTCACAGAGTAAGCAGTGAAGTGTGTCCTTGACAGACAGATTCACAAATGGAGCTGCTGTATACTACTTACTATCACGTTTTATTACAGAAGTTTTAGCATCAAGACAGTACATGTTCAAAATGCTAAAAGTGTACCTTAACAGGAGGTGAAAATCACTGTCAGTGGCTGAAAATTGCCTTCCTTGCACAACAAACTGCACTGGGGAAGCAGTAAAGATTCTTTTGTAATATTAAAACATAATGCAGCATCCTAGACTCTGCAGCTGGAGTGGGCATTCTTAAAACAAATCACTCGATGCTACGGACCTATATAGCTCTTGGTGATAGGGATTTACTTGTGAAATCATAGATAATCAATTTTTCTGTGAACTTCTCTGCAAGATTTATGTTCGGAACTCATAGTAGTAATTGTAGACCAAACCTGGCACTTTTCGCCTTGGGTTTCTTTGAATTGATTTGGTCTGGCAGATCTGGATTTCAATCCAGTCATGTTTGCAGGGAGGAGGAGAAAGAACAGAAGAAATGCTGAAGGGTTTTCAGTCCCACATTAGTGCCATGGTATCCAAGAGGAACATTCTTGGTTATGTGATATAGGAGTGATTATGCAATTCTCCTCTTCTTATCATCTAGATGAAAAAAAACCTCTGTTCCAAAGCATCCCTTATATCCCTATACCTCTATTTCTTATTGTAGAGGTCTGTTCCAAAATTGTTAGACCTCATTTAACTACCATAACTGACAAGACTAGTTTTCATAAGATCTCTTTGAGTCTCCAGACATTTTGGTCTGGAGTAGAAAATGTTGGATTAAAGACCATCATTTTGGGCTGAAATTCTGTAAGCACAATTTGCAAGATTATATTATCATCATCTGATCTACGCTGATGAATGAGTTTTCATAGAAATTGGCATATTGCACATGCAAGCCAATTTCTGTTCCACATATGCAAAGTGATAAAATTGTTTCCAAAACAGATAAGTATATTGCAGAGTAATTAATGAATTTGTAAGGTATCTGCACAATAGGTTGGACTGTTGGCTTTCCAGTTAGATATTCCAGATGCAAAGCTGTCCTGCTTCAAACAAGAATCGATGATTCATGGAACCCAGTATATAAAATATCAACCTTCATTTGAATTTTGCTCTGTTCTCCATTTCCTAGTGGAGAAGCAGTTGGTATTAAAGGATCATGTGTGCACAAAGCTCAAGCTAGTCATCCATTGGTCCCAGCAGAACCCTTGTGTAAACAACATGAGCAGAAACATGGACAAAAAAGTGGAAGTCTGACATTCAGGGTAAATTGAGTGAGAATTTTGCAAATTTGACAGGTGATTTAACAGCAGCTGCTGATACTGGTGATACAAGCCAGTGCAGTGCAAGACTTTGGTCATAAAGCAGCAGCCTGTGAATTACTGAGCTGTTAGGCTGGGGGAAAAGAAGAGAATCTGAAAGGAAAAAGCATTAAAGGCCTTAAAGTTCAAAGGGAAAAAAGCAGTATATATAGACGAGATTAATGGAAATTTTTAAAAGGTTGAGTAGATAAACTTTTGAGCTAAATATATGTTTCCAGTTTATAA
Organism: Aramus guarauna; assembly: GCA_013400195.1. Classification (NCBI taxonomy): domain Eukaryota; kingdom Metazoa; phylum Chordata; class Aves; order Gruiformes; family Aramidae; genus Aramus; species Aramus guarauna. The sequence continues at coordinate 2,621,784 of VXBL01001314.1, forward strand.
GAACATCGCTGAGATATTTTTTCATAATTTCCAAACTCATTTGATTTACTGTTGCTGATGCAAACATTACCTCTTGGAAGCTTGAAACAGCAGAAAAATATTTACCATTTGTTCCCCTCCATCGTGCATGCAGATTGGTTTGTTATTGTATGGATGCTGGCATTATTTATTTTCTTTTTTTAGAAAAAACATCATTGAAGCATTTGTTTTGGAAAAAACACATATAAAGAACCACATGGACTTTGCTAACAGGTATGAGAAATTATATTTAAGCAAAGGTAGGTCACAATTTAGGCCTAAAGGTATTGTCATCCTCCCTTAAATTCAACTGGTTAGTTCCACTAATTACAGTCTGACATACAAGAATACGTGGAAAGATAAAACCACACTATTTTTATGGAAGGAATCTATTGCAAAATCACATTTTTTAGACTTTTTCATAGACTTTGCTGTTGCAAGAACAATTTATCTTGTTCCATTTTTGGTCCTACATATAGAAAAATTCTGATTTGTGGTCTCAACCTGCATTTGAACAAAGAAGCAGAGTAACCAGGACTCTAGTACTGCAAATTCAGCCCATAGTGATTGGGGAGTGCAATCACTCCTAGTGATTGCGGTGGGAAGGACTCGATTATGTCATGTCTTAGACCAGTATTACCAGTGGCAAACTTAGGAGAATCACTACAGTAACCTGTCATACTAAATCAGCAAAAGTGAGATCATACAAAGTACTTCTCTAGATGTAGTGATTATTGTTGATAAGAATTAAGGAATGTTTTAGGTCATGAAAAGCATTTGGAGGATAACTTGGCAATCAGAGATAGGATGTAATCAGCTCACAAGAGACTTTCACCTGTGTGCAATGGAATGAGAAGCCTGGGTTTTTATTTGTAAACTATATCTTTAGGGAAATATGCTAGATCGGTGTGCTCTATAAAACCTATCAGGATTGATTTCAAAAATATTTTTTAAAAACAATGATTATCGTAATATTTTGCTAAAACTTACTTTTCCTGGGATGTGAATTGTTATGTGGCATTTTTTCAGTTATCCCCGTAGGGCAAAGAAAAGATCTTTATCGGACTCATCTCATTTGGCACTGTAGCAGCTGCACATTTGGACTGATTAAAAGTATTAACAAATTTAGATAAAAGAATAGATAATCAGCTATCCATCTGCAGATTTCTTGGCATTAGGCACAGATAGGTTAGATCTGCAATTCCCCTGTCCACATTGTCTATCCTTTTTAATTCTGCCCTATCTGCTGACATTTGAAACAGCTGTTACAGCCTGAAGTCACAAAAAAGAAAGATGTTACCAAGCATGCAAGCTTTTCAGTGCAATCATAATTATTTATATAGAATTAGTGAAAAACTTAAGTCTGTAGAGAGATAGATTGATCAGTTGACTAAGTTGTGATTAACGTGTTAGAAAAAACTGCTTGCAAGCTCTCAAGTTCATGCACTGAATGATTTAAAGCTATGACTTCAGAGGGAAAAGATCCATTTGCAAGTCTTGCTTGTGTGCTTGCAGTGAATCTAGAAATGTAAACTGTGAGTCAAACTATGCAATAGAAAAAGTGGAAGGTTGAAATCGATATACACAGTTTGCCCAAAGCTGGGTACATTCTCTAAGATTCTGCCTAAAACAAGATGTTACAAGAAATTCCATGTGCAGTCACAATCTTACCTAATATGGGGCTGGAATGTCAGTTATTGTGGCTATGTCTTTAGATCCCAAAAGAGCAAAGACTAGAAAGCATTTTAATCCAGATCATCTTTTATGGCATAGTTAAATCCTGGTGTCAATGAAGTATAAGAAGTTACAGCCTGATGAAGACAATGATGAGGATTACATATTGAAATGGACAGTAAGTGGATTTTAAGTGGTTGTTTGCTTATTTTATGAGGCTTTTTATTGGCTTTTCCCATAAGTAGAAAAGAAGACAGACAAGACATAAAAGGGCACACAAAAATATATAACAAATGTTATGGGAAAAACAACCACTAGAATTTATTTCCCTTAAAAAAATAATTAAAAATTTCGGTTAGAAAGAAGGAAAAGTACATAGGAAACTGTGCTGGTTGCTTGCTTTCAAGAGTTCCATTTTGATTTTTTTACCTTTACTAGGTTTCAAGCTGCCTTTGTAAGTGCCACAGATGGTTAGCAACTTAGAATATTATTTAAAATATAGCCCTAAAAGGTGAAGGGCTTAAGAAGCAGTTATATCTTAGAAGCAGTTATATCTTTGAGGTCTGCTTATATTGACAAAGGATCCAATGCTTTGCTCTCATGACTAATGGCGGCTTCACTCTACTCAATGAATTTTTAGCCTTACTATGTAAAATTTGGGATGTTTATTTTTACGTTTTTGTAAAGTTCTTTATCATGTCAAAGCTGCATCTTCTACTGCATGCTGTAGCATTTAAAGTGTTGGAATATCATCTCTACTGTACTTTAGTAACAAGTGTAGACTAAAGATAGGAGGAGTGAAGGGTTTGGTTTTGATGTGAATTGTGTTTAGATTATTACACTGCTGGAACTTCATCTTAATTTCTTATAAAAATATATCTGAAAGCTTTAAGAACAAGTTTATAAAAACAGTTTTGGAGCACTGCTTGTCATCTCTGAGTTCTGATGTTTATGATTGACTTACGGACTCTCCATTCCTGCAGAATTTTACTGGTGATACAAAGCATGCTTTCCAGATTGAACAAATTCAGTCATGTCTATCCTGATCTTCAGCTATTTTTTGTCACCACAATTCGTTTTAGGAGAAGTAGATATTCAAGTGTTTATCCAATGCGATTTCCTGCCATGGAAATGAAAGATAGAAGTGTCTTCTGTTCTATGTATGTGTAAGCAATCCACACCCATTACAAATCTTGCTTTCACTATTACCTGGACATGCAAGAGATCAGCTATTTGTGTGCTATATAGTAAATAGACTGGGAAAGCACAGTACAGTAGCTTTCTGGGAAAACTGGTGGAAGGCTTCTTTTGACGCCAAATGCTTCAAAGCCTTTCAGTTTCTCGAATTGCTGGTAAAACATTTGTGTTAATGTTGTATATTGTAAATGTCGTGGTTTTACCCCAGCCGGCAGCTGAGCACCACACAGCCGCTCACTCACTCCCCCCATCGGGATCAGGGAGAGAACTGGAAAAGTTAAAGTGAGAAAACTCATGGGTTGAGATAAAGACAGTTTAATAGGTAAAGCAAAAGCCGTGCATGCAAGAAAAGCAAAGCAAGGAATTCATTCACCACTTCCCATGCACAGGCAGGTGTTCAGCCTTCCCCAGGAAAGCAGGGCTCCATCATCCGTAAGGGTTACTTGGGAAGAAAACTGCCATCACTCCCAATGCCACCATCCCCCCTCTTCCTCTTCCCCAAGCTCCTTATAAACTGAGCATGACGTCATATGGTATGGAATATCCCTTTGGCCAGTTTGGGTCACCTGTCCTGGCTGTGTCTCCTCCCAACTCCTTGTGCACCCCCAGCCATCCTGCTGGCAGGGCTGTGCGAGAAGCAGAAAAGGCCTTGGCTATGCATAAGCGCTGCTCAGCAATAGGTCCATATAACAAAAACATCTCTATATTATCAAACCTGTTTCCAGCACAAATCCAAAACATGTCCCCATACTAGCTACAATGAAGAAAATTAACCCTCTCAGCTGAAACCAGGACATGATATATTTTGGTTGCACTAGTATAGGTATTTTCATGTTAGTTTCACATTTTTTAATTTGTGAGGGAGTGGAGGTAATATGTAGCCCTTTGAAGAGGAGGGAGGCAGCAAGGTTATTGCTAATGGTTTCATTGGAAAGTGGAAGCCTGGATTTGTTGCTTTTTCCCACCTTGTTGTTTTCCAAAAAATTTCTTTTCACCAAAAAATCTTACAGTTGTACAAGCATATAAATTTTTCTCATGGTCATGGATCAAGACATCCGATGATCTATGGATTTGGAGGCTTTGAGAGAGAGGAACCAGTATTTTCTTTTCTGATCAATTTACATTCTTTCACTCCCACTCAAAAAATAAAATTTAAAAAATCCATATAGGTATATCTTTTAAGACTGTAGCTAAAGTAGCACTATAATCAATTGGCTTACAAGGTCACAATAGATGCAGGTTTTCTGAAGGAGAGCTAAGCAAGCTCTCTGCCTGCCTGCCAAATGGACAATGCATAAATGTTATGTAAGGATTTGTGTAAGTGTTGTATTTGTATAGATGTTGGCCAAATTCTTTACATTGTGAATTAATCATTTCTGGTTTTCATAAAGAAAAACACTGAAATTATCTAAAAGGCCAAAACCTGCATTTCGTAGTGTGTATTGCCATTTCAGGGACTGTCATATTTGAAGTATTGTTTCAGAAGAGCAGTGCTGTCATCTTTCACAATCCCTGCTGCATTTCCTAAAATGCTGTGTGATGCAAAGTTATCTTAAGTAGACCCATTTGTACATTTGTTTGTATACTATAGTAGCAACCTTAGGATCCTGAGAACACATGTAATGTAGTGTATCAGCGCTAAAGAGATGCTTAAAAGTTCTTGTAGTGGATGCTACAAAAGCTGAAGGGTGTTCAGAAGTATGTTGTTGCAGCTGCTGTTATTCTACTAATACAGTCATACTACAGCTGCTTTCCAAGATTTTTGAAAGCTAATACAAAGAATTAGGCTCTTCTTTCCATCTTTTTTATCTAAATAACTATTTTTTTCAAGTGCGGCAGGTTTCCCCTGAAAAATTCAAAAAACTTTATCATAATGTTATTGTTTGCTAGCTAATAAGGAGGAGTAAGCAAGAGGAGGTACAATACACTCTTCATCATAAATAAACCCAGCCTCCAGCAATCCCTCAGACTTTACACAGAAATATTCTGGATTGTTGTTTTTAATTGCATGCTCCAGTTGCTACTGTTGTTCCCCATTCTCTGTGTATTCTGCTCCTTGGTAGGTCTTTGAACTGCAGTTGTTGAGATAAGATCTGATGGCATTATAGAAGTGCTAAAATGTGACTTTTTATGAAGGAAAAGTGGATTTTAAAGAAAAGTCAGTGATACTAAGCTGAGTGAAAGTGTAGCTGTGGAGTGGTGATCTGACTGTTGCAGATGTGTGATACTTCAAACTTGCATGTTCATTAACAAAGTTATATGGCTGAAAGGCTGCTAAGTCAGGCAAATTGCACCTATTCACCTAGACACTGTGTAAACATGAATATGAAAAATACATTCCGTTATTCATAAAATAGCTGCAAATGAGGGCAGCCTTCAAATATCTGGGCTTGTACTGGTGCTTTCATGGACTCTTATTCATATATTTTTCTCTGTTATAGTGTACATTGGAGAGAGATATAACAGAATGAAAACTAAGGAACCAGCAGTATACTATGCTACCCTCCTAAAGAGAACTTTTGTTTTCTTTCTCTTTTCTAAGGGCTAATGTTGGGTCTGAATGATGTCAGATCTAGTGATGCCTGAATAACTGTCATGTACAAGAAAGGAAAAAAATTTAATGGAGGGAGCTAGGGTATGATCTTGTAAGTGGTGTAGTATTTGCAGCCACATTTAGAAGGGAAGCTGAAACCACTTTTGTTGCTACTGTGTTATGTTGTTAGGGAAAGAACCACATACAAAGGAAAATGTGGTACATGTAGAGAATGACAATTTGGGTCTCCCAAAGAAATTAATAAAAACCCAGTAATTATGTTCATTAATATCCTCCCCTACTGGAAAACAAAATGTGAAAAGACCGACCATTACAGAACTAGCACAAACAGTGCGCAATTATTAGCAGCCCTGCTCCTGTTGCATAGGGCTGTTTTCTTCAAATGTCCCTCCATGGCATTTCTTCTGAGCAGATTGCAGCTCTCACTTCACCTGTGACTAATCGCCTAAGAACCACACCACTTACAACACAGCTACCTTCACTCAACATGAAGGAACTTTTGTCTTTGCAAGTATTGGACAAAACCATCCAACAAATTAACTATGGCACTGACAGTATTAATGTATGCCACTTTTAGTTTTCCACATAACACAGGCCTTTAATATCAGCCTTACAGGAGAATGTATAAGAGAAGGCCAAAGCAGAGCAACAATTAAACACCTCATCTGAGATCCTGCAAATGTTTGCTAAAGCTAGTCTTGCACTGCCATTTTGATGCTAATTTTCATTAATATGGAGCTGCTCTCTTCTTCTGTCACTGCAAACTAAGCGCAGTAATTTCCTTATTAAGGTCTATTCTGCTACCTCGGTGTACTAAAATACAAACTCATCGTTGGTTTATGTGTAGTTGGTTAAATCAAATCATGTATTTGGTTCTATAAGCTTTGAAACTAGGAGTGATATCTATGTTTGGTACCATTATGAAATGTATTTGTGATTTTCACTGTTTCCTGTGTGTGTAAAAGTCTTTATATAATTCACCAGAAAAACACCTTTGGGCTAGGAAAGCATCTCTTCTTCTATTTTGCTTCTGTGGAAAGCTTGCCTGCTAAAATTATGGTACTGACTAGATAAATATCCCAAACAGCAAAGCACTGATAACCTCTTTGCTGGGTATGTGTGGATGGTGACAGGTAGTGGACAGGATGAGAGGAAAAGGGTTGATTCACACTTTTCTGATAAAGAGAAAATGTGATGAGAGGGAACTCACTAAATTACTGAAGTAGACAGGTTTCTCTTGCTCTTTGCCTAATCCCAAGGCCATCCATCCAACCTCACTCTGTTTTACTTAACATGTTTCTTCTGCCAACTAATGCAATTAAACTAATAGTTCAGTTGGTAGCAGGCTGCCTGAAGGTAAAGACTGACACATGATAGCCAACAGAGGCTGATAGTGTTGCACAAAATAATTGTTTTATTTTGAAAAAAAGTAAGAAAAAAGCAAAACAAAACCTCTAAATCATGCCAAGAACTATGATGACAGCAAGTTATTTAGAAATTGCTGGTCTGGATTGTCTGTGCAACTCTCTGTAAACATCATTCAGTGTCTTTAACTGTAGTGATGACACGGTGTTTCATAAGCCCTTTGTTTCAGTCCTAGCCCAGAAGCGACCTGTGGTGGGCTGGAGAGGGGAAGGAGTAGAGGGGATGCAGGCAATAGTAGGAACATTTATTTTAGATGATGGAACCTGCTGGAGATGTAACAGCAAGTTAAATAGACGGTCATAGTAACTGCAGCTGTGAGTACTAAACGATCCTTTCACAGACTCTCTGGAAACTGCAAGAGATTTCCTGTCCCTGGCACTCGCTCAGGTGTTACTCTTGGGATGTGCCTGTCAATTTATGAAACATGTTACCAACAGTATGTGATCAGCCAAAGGAACAATTCCTTGTAAAAGCATTGGACTGAAGAGGACTACTGAAAATCTAAACGAGATAGCAGAAAAGTCAAAACACTTACTCACTCTAAAGACTAAGGATAATAACACTACCATCTCCTGCTCCGTTCTCTCATCAATTCCTTGTGAAATTTGTTCCTCCAAAATTTGGGTGGTTAGTATCTCAACTGCTTGTGGAAGAGCAGGTGGTTGTATGAAAGCCATTGCTGATCAGTCCGCAGAACACATCTGCTACAGGCTCTACTTACAGCGCACTCCGAGACAGATGTCTGAAAGAATGTACGTCTTCTCACTGCTCTCCCTGCCTTCACTCCACTGAAAAAGAGTTATACAGTTACAACAGATGCTCGTACAGCTTCTGACAATTCCTATATTAGACACAACATTAGTTTATTGCCAAAACCAGATTTACTAGCTCAGTGCTCTCCAGTAAAGGAAGTAAGCTGCTGTAAAGGGAATAGCTTTAATTATTCCTGGATTCAAGACAGGAGAATGCCATGAGGTATTACACTTACGAGGGCGGTCAGAAGTCAGAGTTCTCAGAAATTCTGATTTGGATTCCAGTTTTTTTAATTTACTTCCAGGTTCTAGGACTAAATCTGTTTTGAAACTTAAAGTTTAGATGGAGGTTTTAAAGAAGACATTCAACTTGCTTCAAATGAAAAAAAAAAAAAAAATCAACTCCCTGCTTAAAATGCAGAGTAATCCTATACAATCTGCAGTGCAGTTCACTCATTCTTTCCTTGTTCCATTTGATTAATGAAAGCAATGTATTTTCTCTCCTTCTGCCAGTGATTAATACTTCTCTGTGCTTTGTTTTTGGTGGCAGATTACTGGGGGAGAGATTCCACAGTAAATTGTTTTTGATATCAAGTTTAAATAGGCTTTGCCAGCCTGCTTGTTTTGTGAAAAACACTTCTCAGTCTCCAGTAGTGTATAGCCCGGACTGTGTCTGCTCTATGTCTCTGTTAAAGAGCATTCAGGAGCGCTCCTTTCAAAGCTCACGTCCCTCACTACAGCTGAGAGTGCAAGGTGAAAGAGATGGATGCTGCATCCTTCCCCATGTCTGCGAGGTAGGCACGTCGGGGCAGCAGGATTGGCACGCAGAGACTCAATCATAATGACATCCTGGTTCTTCCAGGTACATGGCTTGAGTGAAAGCCCTATTGGGTGTTTGGTGGGGAGGTAGTACCTTGAAGCCATTGCTGTTAGTGACACAGGCAAAAGTTGCTCCCTGAATTCTCCGGGGGGAGTGCCTTCAGCACTGACTAGGTATAATTCATATCACCTAGACCTTGGTGGTGAGGCAGGGCCTATTTTTATATAGTATTTTGGACTACTGTCTACACTAGTGATTCATACAGTGCCAAGGATGTTCCTGGATACAGGAACACAACCATCCATTCATTTCCAGTGCTATAGCTGTCTCTGGGTGACTTCTGGCCAAAGCTAAATCTCCCAGGTATCCCTGGGCAGAGTCTGGAGTTAATACGAGCCAAGAAGCAACAGGCAGTTCATTTGCAGCTGACCTGTTTTGGATGATAAGGTATTTTAATAATACGGATGGGGACTGCTGTGGACATGTTGGCCTCCATGCTGCGGAAAGGTATGTTCAAAGCAAATTCATGTTGCTGTAGTATATCTTACAGAACCTTTTTCTTTAGTGGGCTTTTAGCTTTTAAAGAATTGTTTTCGATTCCTTGGGTTTTTACTGGTGGTAAACTCAACTGACGCTCAATTTCTGCTCATGCATTAAGATTAACTACAAATATATTTTGGACTGTGTTTGCTTTTACTTAAAAGTTGGGAAATGCATACTAAAGCATATGCAGATGTAAAACTGGTGGCAGTTTGCCAGCGTAGTCTTTGATGTTGCCAAGCATGAGAGACCTATGTATAAGATAATACAGCTGTCCTATATATGTGATCAAACCACCATATGCATCTTTTATTCCTTATCTTAAAAGCAGCATTTTACATTACAGCCTCCAAAAGAAAAACGTAACTATTGAAATGAAATCTAACACCCTTCCTTATGTATAACCTTCAAGTCAGAGTCGAAATAGCAAATCTGTTATTTTAGCAGGGCTGCTGAGACCACAATCTACAAAAATCCTCTTTGCACTTGACTGTGAGCTCCACCCTTTAAACAAACATTTTGTCCCGGTTTCAAATTGAATTTTTCAATACACAAATCTCATTAATTAAATGGCAAGAGTAGCTTCAGCCAGCAACATGTTCTTCTACAGCTCCTTGTGCAGGGACCCTTTTGCTTGAAGCCGTTTTTCTTCTGCCTGGCTGAGGAGAAATCTATATGATAGAAAGGACAGCTCCGCACCCAAACCTAGTCGTCGCCAAGAGTTGCTTAAAATACATTGAAAAATAAATGCTTTCTCCTCATCCTCTCCTTTCCTTCCAGTCACGTTTTTGTCAGCAACATTTGCCCGAGAACCCAAAACTCCGACACAGCGTGACATTTCCCTACCTTCCTCCTTCCCTTTCCACAGGCCTTTTACCCCCAGCTGTTGCTGTTGCTGTTGCTGCCGTGTTCGTTCAATTAACCTCAACAGGAATGTAGTCATCCCTCTGCGGTTAATCCTGTTCAGGATTAATGAACTGTGCTTTAAACCAAGAGAACTGCTAGTAAAAATGAGGTATAATTTCGTTAGAAAATTGTGTACTACTAATTAATGAAGAAGGTCTTTTTAGGACTTGGCAGAATTGAGTTTAGCTGGAGGAAAAAAAAATCCACAGAGCAGATATGTGAAGTTTGCTACCTTTTCTTCACTCTTGCTCTCTCTGTGGACACTTTGTCACCAAAGGTCCTTTTTTTCTGTCTCACTTCCATCAGGTCACCAGCCAGGCATATCACTGAGAAGCATGGAGCAGAGGCAGCAGTAAAATGGGGCCACTTGTTGTAGAGCCACTTGTTTCTTCGTCCTTTGTTTCTGAGTGATGAACACTGTGCATAATGTGATTTATTTAAGTGTTAAAACCCAGGGACTGGTCAAAATACTGAGGTCGTTGCTTCTCCAGTTACAAATCAAGAAAATTCCTGGTATTTGGTTTTCATGCTGGTTCTGGGAAAGTTTTCAGTCCTTCTGTTTCTTGGTAGTGCTTGTTCTGTACATTTGAGGAAAAGCTTGGGCAGTACCTTAGAAACATTTAGCCTTTCACTTTCTGGATATCAAAAGGAATCGTGATGGACACCTAGACAAAGCAACGTAACAAGGAACTTTAGCAAGAAAATGACTGATAAACCAGGTCAGTGACGTGGGAAGGGAGAGAAAACAGGTGAATAGCTCATGTTTGAAAAACAAGATCAGAAGAGGCAGCTCATAAAAAAATTTCAAATTCTGTTCCCGTTTGGTCATACACAGCTTTGTTTATTACTTCAGTGCTCTTGACTCTTTCATTATGATATATTAATTAGTATCCATCCTGTAAAAGATCAGGTAAATATCATCATTTCCAATATTTGTGTTGCTTCACTGAAGGAGGTCTTATCATAAAGTAATGAAGTATACAACTGTCATTCAGATATTTTGATCTTTTATACCAAAAAAACCCTATGATGTATCTTACTTAACTCTCTCAACCATGCTGTTGTAATTAGTTTTTTCTTACAAAAAAAATGACATGGGTCCTTCTAAGTTCTAAAAATATACTTCTGTCTCTCCAAGTAAAAGATAGCCATTCTGGGAAGGATATATCTATAAAAAATAGATTGAATCCAGGTTTTGAATATAAAACTAAGTCTAGTGAATGGAATTTTCATAATATGATACCAAAAGAATTTTCTGTACAGTATATTATAATGAGCCAAATATCTACCAACCACAAAATATGCCAGTTTGTATTCTGCATGTGCAAAGGAGAAGGAGGCGATACATTTGAGTCAGAGTTCCTCAAAGTGTTTTGCTTAAGTGCCAGAGCCAGCCAATGTGTTAGCACACATGCTTATGTTTTAGCACACGAGTTCAGAAAGTCAGCCAAGCATGAAAAAAGTCAGTTGCAGTTATTTTTGAGTTGGTACTTTGTTTTTAATATACTCCACTGTTATATTTATAGATTCAAAAGAAATTACATCTTATCTTCAAATGTAATTACCACAGAGGACGCAGAACATGTGATTTTCAAAGCAGCCCAAGGAAACCGAGGACTGAGTTCTTAGTAGGCAGGAAAATCACATGCCGAGACTCTTTTGAACATGCCGTAATGGAGGTTTGCTATAAGCGAGCCAGCTGACAACATTTTTGCAATACTAAGAGGTCTTACAGTCTAGTGAAATATTTCCTATCCAGTTCTGTTTGTCATGAGAAAGAACGTGCTTTCTAGTTTCTGCAGGGGGTTGGTTTGGTTGGGTTTTTTTGTTTTTCCTGGACAGCATTATGGGCCAAATGCTCAATCCTTTTATGTCAAAGGCAAAGTTTAATTTAAGTGAGAGCAGAATGCATGGGTATGTGCTAAATCAGATATTTTTAAATGCATGCCACTTGAGATAGCGGAAGGAAAAATACGCTCATAAATAGTTGTGATTTGTTTGAAGTCAGAGCACTTTTCTTTCTGTGGGTCTATTTATAGTTTCAGGATAAGAAATTCGTATGCTTAGTAGCAGAAACTGATGAGTGAGACTTTCACAGACTCAGAAGAAAAACATGAGTTGTAATTTTCTGTTTCTTCAGCCTAAAGAAAATTCATGAGTCTTGTAGCTGGGATATAAAATTAATCCTGCTTACTTAGGAGCACCTTAATCACACACTTGCAGTTTTCCACTTGAACTACGGTATCTGTAGTACCCGAAGGAGTCCATTCCCACAGAATGTTTTTCATCTGGCTTTATCTTCTCGTTAGAATAAATCTTTGATTTTGCCAGTAAGCAAGATTAGTTTTCAGTGTAATTTTTTTGTATTTTTAAGTTTTATTCTGTTGCTATATTAAGGTCAGGAACACAAATGGATTATTGTGAATCCTGAAGTGTTCTTTTTTTTTTGTCGCTGGAGTCCAGTTCCACACAATATTAGCAATCAGCTTCTATGCCAAAGCCAACCAGTGACAGTTGCAATAATGAATATTTGCTGCAGGCCACTGGTATGAAAATAGCACAGTGCTGCAAGCCTGCGTCACCAGAAACAAATCCTCCATTTGACTGTGACTGAATTTCCAGCTCGATTTTAGATCATTTATTATTGAAATAGTTCTTAAAGCAGTGTCATAATATAATGTTAAGAAACATAAGATTCAATTCTGAAGGCATCATTTCAAATACCTACTCCTTTTGGGGGGGGCGGGGAGGGGGGTTGTTGGGTTGTTTGGTTTGGTTTTTTTTTTTAATCTCTTGTACCTTTAATGCTGTATGCTGTATTTAGGGCACTGAACTGTGTACAGGCAGCAACACTGTAATATATTCAGAGACACATGCTGGTATAGGTTAGAAGTTCTGGGTAGAAGAGGATTTGAATTCCCTCTTTGTAAGCTTACTTGACAGCTTTTAGAATGTTTTCCCCTTAATTCCTGCAGATAATTCTAAAGGTTATATGACGAGGGGCAGCTTTGCATCTTTAAATGTGTTATGGCTTTTAGATGGTGAACTTGGATGGTTTTCTTGTATATGTTTGGCTGTCATGAATGCATTTGCATTAGTGGAATATGTAATGTATGAATATAGGGCACCTTTTGAAGGGTATATGAGCAGAATATATGGTCTGAACTTTGGTATTTTTGTTAGGTGAAGAATATGCTGATGACATTTACCAATTTTAGTTTAATTTTTAGGTACAATGCTGTTTTCATGCATGCATATCAAAATACCCTCAAAAGGACTAGCATAATCGATTGTATTTCCTTTTCACTTTAAAATAATTACATAGTGAAATATTAGATCAACATAGGTATAGGAGGTCAGATACTTGAGGCAGGATAAAATCTGCAGTTATTTAAGCTTTTTTTATTGTTCATTGCCTCAGTTTTTCCTATGGAAAATAAAGAAATGATGATCTATATTTTGCTTAAGGCAAAATCCTGACCCTTCCACTGCAAAGCTGGTAACGGTGATTGATGTACATATCTAATTTCCTGCAAGATTAGAATGAGCACCACCCTTGTCATCAATCTTAGAGAATGTTAATGTTTTCTTTCTCTTTTCCTTCCCTCTCCCTGGTGCCATCTGCCCTCTGCCTACCTTTTCACCAGAAAAGTACATTGGCTAGACATACTACTGCACAGTAGTCCCAGGATGGAGAAACTGAAGTTTTAAAAGCAGTGTTATGTAGTTCTGGGAGTGGGCTTTTGAGGAAAATAATTTCACTGCAGCAATTTTCAACTGAAGGAAAGCCAAAATCGACACAGATTCCCTGGGATGGGAAAGGAGTGACTAGTTAAATGTATAATTTTGTGGACAGATCTACAAAGGCTTCATTTACTCTTCAATTTCCCAAAAAAAAGATTTAATATTTCAAAATAGTATTTTTCTTCAACCCAATTATTGTTGGTCTGTAAAAAATAATAAATAAGAACAGAAATTCAAGCAAGGTAACACCATTCCTTCTGTACCAGTGTTTGACATCCCCAGTACCTTCAGGATATCACCACCCCCAGACTCACTCTCAGGAAAGAACGACTTTGATTGACCTTGAGTGGCATCTAATTTTTCCTATATGCTTTAATTCCTGGCAATATGTAGAATATTCACATGACAAGCTCTGCTTTCTTGGTTTTATGAATAACAATTATTAAAAACCCTCTAGGAGAATATGTAGAAACATTGCAAAATACACAATGTATAAAAATTGACAGAGCTTGAAGGGTCCTATTCTCACTGACTGGAAGGAGATCATACCTGGGTTGCTCCTGCAGATATTTGTTCAGCCAGTTCCAAGTCCTCCAGTAGGCAATATTTCTGTATCTCTGTAGGCAGGCTATTCTCAGGCTTTACAAGCTTTAATATTAGAAAGAATTTCCTGGTGTCTAATCTAAGTCTCTCTGGATGTAATGCAATAGTCCTTGTCCTGTTAGGAGCGATCAGGGGAAGAGTTTATTCTCTTTTTTTTTTTTTACTACCTTCTACAGAGATGAAAAATGTTGTCAGGGTTTACCCTTCATCTTCCATATTCACAGTCCATGTTTTCTAAACCTCTAATTTATTTTGGCTTCCTCACAACCCCTCTCTTGTTGGTTTGCATTTGTATTGCTGCTGGATTAACAACAAAGCAAGTAATTGTTAGTTTTTGATGTTGCAGTCCCCATGCTGGACACAGCACCTCCAGTGCTCATTAGTGGAGAAAAAAACACTTCATAAATCTTTCACTTTGCACTTTCAATATGATGGGGACCTGTTTCATAACACAATCATGCAAGAGATCTGTGTTCATCTTGTTATCCGCTACTGAAAGCTTTTTCTGAAAAACAAGCAAACAAACAAACAACCCAAAATCAAACAAAGAAACTTCCGCAAAAAGCAGTTCTGGGGCTGTTCTTCATCCTGTTTTAATAGATCATATTCATCCTACTGTGTGTGGAATCCTGCAATTGTCTTTATTGAAAAGCATCTAGTTTTCTAGACTGTTTCTCCAATGCGTTTACACTGTTTTGAATCATGTCTCTCAGTGCATTTGCACTTGCTCTGGTTTGCTGTTGTCTGCTAAGTCATTAGGCATGTTCTTCATTAATACGGTATTAGTCTGAAACACACCTCGGCAGCATCAGTTCGTTGTGTCCCTCCTGCATCACAGAACATACTGAGATCTATAAGCAAAAGAATTTTTATTTTGCCTATTCTAATAGATGGCAATGAATAAAGTACAGGTAGAGCACCACTAACACCAGGGGATGTATGAAACAAAAAAGAGCTGTCTGTGTTGGAAAGTACCCAATTCCAGTAAAGTAACTTAAGATTTCTTACGGGGGGAAGCTTAGTATGAGAAAATAGAACACTGCAGAGGCAGAACACCTCCGGTCCCTTCTCCCCTTCTCCTGTCCCTTACTTGCCGTCTTCTCCCCTGGCTCAGTGCTGGATCTCACTGTCCTCTACGCTGCTGAGTACTTAACTACCAAATGCTACTGCCATATCCAAATGTCATGTATATATTATTCAAATCGCAATATTGTTGTGTATTTCCTCTCTCTTGGATTTGAAAACTACAGAAAAAGTGCGAGTTCTAAGTTACAAGCGCTAAGTTTCTGAATCGATTTAGGAATATAACATGGTTATGATTCTTCCAAACATACCACTCCTACGCTGAATGGAAATCTTATTATTGTTTGTGAAGGTCTCAGATATAGAATGGTCTATATTTAATGACTGTTATTAGTATGCATTGTTATTATGTAATAATTGATAATATTAATCTATGGATAAATGTATACGGTGTATTAATAATTACCTTCATTCATTTAATATTAGTTTTGGCTACTATCAAGTGAAGAATCAATGTAATGCTGGGGTTTTCTTAATCAGATATCAAGAACAGACAATTATTTTAATTTTAATTTTATTAGTAGTTGTTGTTAAAACTTTAGCTTGGCTACTCAATCAGCATAAGTATTATACAGTACTATGGCAGTTAATGCAACTGAAGTGCTGTATATAAATTTTAACTGCCTATTGTACTGGTAATTTACAGGACCTCTTTCTGTGGATTATCTTTCAGTTGTACAGTACAGTTTTAATGACCTGTCTTTTCAGTTTATGAATTCTATATTTACTGGGTGTTAGCAGAATGCAGGAGACAGAATACGTGGCATTTCGATACATGGGAGTACTGTGTTTTGTAACCACACAAAATACAGAGAATAAGGTCAGATTTAGTTCATTACCATGAGTCAAACCATCACCAGCACGGTCTGGCTCTCTGTGCAGTTACAGCATTAGGATGCAAAGAAGTAAATGCCAAAGGTCACAACCTTTTTTTTTTGTTGTTTTTGTGGTTTTTTTGTTTGTTTTTTTGTTTTTGTTTTTGTTTTGGTTTGGTTTTGTTGTTTTTGTTTCCTTCCATCCCCTCTCTTTGCCCACAGACGTTACCGCAGGGACACCAGCAATATCAACGACGACAACCGTGGAAATCCGGAAGAGCAGTGTTATGACAACTGAGATCACCTCTAAAGTGGAGAAAATCCCCACGACAGCCACTAGCAGCACCACATGCCCTTCCGTTGAGACTGAGGAAGAAAAAGCAAAAAGACTGCTGTACTGTTCACTATGCAAAGTCGCTGTCAACTCTGCCTCGCAGCTGGAGGCGCACAACAGTGGTGAGATGGAGCAGTGCTTGCTTTCTTCCTTTTTTTTCCCTTCTGTCTCAAGAGCTCTGCAATTATCTTCCCCTGAATAGATTAGATCTCTTGCAGCAGGGGACAAAGAGGTGGCAGAAAACTGGCAATTACATGGAATTCATTAACTATTAAAGAATAAAAATGACAAGCAAAGAGGCTTTCATAAAGGGGGAAGAAAGGAATTTTATTGCATGCAAGTTACCCATTTTCTTACATTTTAGCTTTTGCAGCTTCCAAACCTTATAGAGCTAAATGACAGCTCATGCTTCATTACCTTTGGTGTTCAGAGTTTGCATACTTTTGTTTGTGCCAGCTAGCAAACTGAGTATGAATACCATTAGTTTTGTTTGAAATCTAACAAATTAAGGCTGAAAGAGGCAGCATCAGTCAGTCAGAGTTCAATGACAAGAGTTAGAATCCTTAGCTCCATATTGTTTGTTAATAACTTGTTCAAATTATGTATATTTTGCCTTTGTTTTCATCAACTGATAGCAACTGCTGCATGAGAGTTGAATGCGCAATTGCTTGCCTCCATCTTTCTTAATTTTTAAGCCTTTTCTTGTTATTAGAGCTAGTAGCATCGATAAGTTCCAGTAGTAGAGTGCCATCATTCACAGTCACTATTTTAAGCATCTTATTGATTGGCTTTGTGGTGAGCAGGGTTAAAAGATCTTGGGATTTAATATGGTGGCAATGACCACCTATAACAGTCCTACAGAAAACCTCCTAATTTTGGATGTCAGAGGTTACCTGCCAGCAGGGCAAACAGAGTTAGGAGACAGGCAGAGAACCTTAGGTTTGAAACACAGAGACAGTGATGGTATTAAGATGATCGATGGTTTTATGATGTCATAAAAAAAGAAATAACTTTGGCATGTCTTAAATCCACATAAATCAAAAAGGAAATGATAACTTGTTGGTATTCATGAGAAACAAAGCTTAATCAATGAATACTGTGTTTGCTGTATGACAGATCTTCAACTGATTAAAATTCTACTTCATATAGCTGTACCCATTTAACCTATCTGACTTCATATGAGGGTTAGACCCTAAACACTTTCTGATCAAGATGGGAGCCAAACCATTGTTCTGAATATTTAAACACAACCCTCCAAGTTTTTGCTGTCTATGCTGATAAGCTTGTGTGTGAGCCTCACACACATGCATACTTGTAAAAGTGTACATGTGGATGCATAAAGCGATTATCAGTGGAACACCAGTTCTGTACACAGTAGTAGTCCATTGTCATCACAGACTACCTGTGTGGAAGTCAACTGTGTAAGAAATTGTTTGGTCTGAATAAAGGTAAAGCAACAGGATGCTATTGTCTTCTATCCAATCTTTATTTTAATAAAATTGCAAGTGCATTTTTCTCACATGTGTGTTTCTCACACATTTTGGTTTCTGTCCAGGCCATTAAAGATCCATAGGTTGCTGCCAGGAACCTCTGCCCCTTTTTGATTGGGAGACTAATTAGTTAATTACAGATTGAAGTGTAAGCTACCTAATACATACTGTTTATCAATCCATTCAGGAGGACTACAAATCAAAGCCAACTACATCTTTAATAGCTAAATTACTCTTCCTTTGCAACTACAATTCAGGTCTTATTAGCAGCAGGAGTTAATGAGAAAAGTCACACCCATTTAACTTCACATCAGGATACCTGATTGTGCCACTACTGACTGGCGTGGCTGCTTTGTTCTAGTGCATTACCTGCAGATATGTAATTTAATAATTAAATATCAGATGTGAAATACTGTTACGTTGGTATGAATCTGATACAGACAAACACAGGCATATTCCAAGGATAGCACGTGGCACCAAGCTGAGGTTCATATGATTTTCTTCTAAAAAGAAAACAAAACAATGAATGCAACCAAATTGCCAAAGTTGTTTCTGTTTCCCATTTCTAATGTCTCCAGGGACTAAGCACAAAACTATGCTGGAAGCTCGGAATGGAAGTGGAACCATAAAAGCCTTTCCCCGGGCAGGCGTAAAAGGAAAAGGACCTGTGAATAAAGGAAACACAGGCCTTCAGAACAAAACATTTCACTGTGAAATATGTGATGTGCACGTAAACTCTGAGACACAACTGAAACAGGTACTCAGCTAGCTTGCAGAGTGTGAACCTTGGCTGTTCTTTGTTTTCATGGTGATAAAGTACCAACACCGTAAGCATGTGTCAGTCTAATAGTTCACATCCAAATGGAGCTTACAGATTTTGCCCTTTGTACTTGTCTTTGACACTGTGTGTTTTGTTTTGGATATGATTTTCCCTTGCACAGAATATATTTTCTCAAAAGCTCTTGATTATATATATGTCTTAAAGACTTACAGAAACTGTAAGATGCAACATGTTACAACTGTCTTTAGACTACTATAATTGTCATGAGTTAATAAGCCTGCCATTTAGTGTACTGCATGGTATTTTCCTTGACAAGGATGTGGAGGTGTTTGCAGCCAGTATTTTTGTAAAACACCGAATAACCTGCTTAGAAATGCAGGATGGACAGGATTTGTAATATTTTTTTTCATCAGCGTTACTCTATACTGAGAAGCATGACCTCTAAATTGCAATTACACTAAGTTATGTTCAGTCATTCTTCAGATGAACAAAGCCTTTGTTCTGAAAAACACTTAGTTTAATACCATGTGCCTTTTGGAATTAAATACTTGTTAAAGAACTTTACAAGAATGAAGATAAATTCTGTAATGGACAATAGCAATACTTGTCTTCTGCTTTGAGGAAAAAAAAAAAATAATTTGATGGATGCTTTATAGAGATAGGGAGGAATTTTTCAAAGGCTTCTATCTTTGACCTGATTCAGGTCCTGTTGAAGTTAACAAAGGTGAGAAACCCATTGACTACAGTGGAAGCAGAGCTGAACTGAGCACTGTGGAAAATCACAGTCCCAATATGTGATGCACAAAGGATCGTTCAAATTGGAACAGACCCTGTTCCCATTCGTTATTGAATTAGTCAAAGTAATGGTGTTGTGGAGAGCGGTAGCCTTCAGTATTGGAGCACCTTTGTGTAAAGCAGAACCTGAAATGATCTATTAAAGAAATATCACTTTTCTTTTCTTTTTTTTTTTCTTNAATTGTCATGAGTTAATAAGCCTGCCATTTAGTGTACTGCATGGTATTTTCCTTGACAAGGATGTGGAGGTGTTTGCAGCCAGTATTTTTGTAAAACACCGAATAACCTGCTTAGAAATGCAGGATGGACAGGATTTGTAATATTTTTTTTCATCAGCGTTACTCTATACTGAGAAGCATGACCTCTAAATTGCAATTACACTAAGTTATGTTCAGTCATTCTTCAGATGAACAAAGCCTTTGTTCTGAAAAACACTTAGTTTAATACCATGTGCCTTTTGGAATTAAATACTTGTTAAAGAACTTTACAAGAATGAAGATAAATTCTGTAATGGACAATAGCAATACTTGTCTTCTGCTTTGAGGAAAAAAAAAAAAAGTCCAGTTCTTTTGTCTTTTTTTGCAAGAACTCTCTTGACAATGAAAATCAACTAAAAATATAGTTCTGAAAAAGGTCCCTTACATCCAATACTGCAATAAAGTCTGTGTAGAAGGATTCTTGTAAAATCTCATAGATTTTATGAAGAAGATAATGGATTTTGTGGGGGTTTTTTCACTGTCACTTAGTTTGATATGTAACCATCTTTCAGCTGAAATCTTAAAAGGATATCTAGGCTTAGGGATTTAAACAATTTTGTGACCTTCCCCTCCCCCCNTTTTTTTCCCCAAATGTATTTTAACAGCACATAAGCAGTAGAAGGCACAAAGACAGAGCTGCTGGGAAGCCACCTAAACCTAAATACAGCCCTTACAACAAACTCCAAAAGGGAACACATCCTCTAGGGGTAAGCCAATCACCTTTTAATTTTGCTTTTAACCGTGCAGAGTAGGGTTTTTGGAAAATGTAATTGGAAAAATGTTTAAAATGAGAGGAATAGTGTAAGCAATGAGAGTATACAAGTGTCTGAATAAGCCCATAGAAGCCCACAAGGGACCTTGTGTATACTTGGATGGGTGTGGACTACAACCCATGGGTCCTTGTTTTTTGTAGCTACTCTGATTAACCTCAGAAAAGAAGCTTGTTTCAAAGGGCATTGGAGAGCAACAGACGAAAGTAACATCCAGATGTCAGACAGGATTTTTCCAGTTTTCACCAAGGACAATAGTGATGAAATGACTAAATAAAAGTCTATAAACCATAAAACCTTTATTCTAGCCTTATTTAGAAAATTAGTCAGATAACAATTGAAACAATTTAAAAAATCCATCTCTCATTTCATTCAGCTCAGTTTCAGGATGGTTCTGGTCACATTTTCAGCTGCCAGGATAAACTATCTGAAACACAGTTCTTACTATCTTCAAAAGCTGAGAAAAAGATTCACTTTTTAATAAAAAACCCTGCTAGGATCCTGCCGTTAGTTAAGAAACAGCTTATATTGTGGGTGGGGTAGTGAAACATCTGACATTTATCTCCATCAGATAAACTGCACGATTGTTTTATGTGCCATGGCGTTTTGTAAGGGTTTATATATAGTTTTGGCAGGGGGAGGACGTTGATTCACTGGCCTCACGGAGGTTAGCCCCTTATTCCTTGACCATTTTCTCTAATGCAGGCAGAATATGGAGCTTTTTTTTCTGTGAAAACCCAGTTCTTTTTAAGTTGAGTTAAAGCTCCTTTCTTGACAACAGAAAATGTGTTCTTGTTGGAGCAGCCCTCATGCATGATTCAGTTGGGTAGGAGCTTTCCTAGACACTGTAGCATAATGCAGTGCACCATTGTGGTACATCGCTAGCAGGGAAATAGCCCCATAGGATTTTTCAGTAATCCACCAGGAAAACCAAGGTCTCCAATACATACAAGCTATACTGAAAGGAATAGAAAATATGTAATTACGTAAGTAGGATATGGAATGACTAAATCCTCTCTGACAGGATTATTTTTCCTTTAGGAAATTCATTACTGTATTTAGGAAATGCATTACTGTTGCTGTTGTGCACAATTCTCCATTTGCCAGTTTATTTAATGGTGATTTCAGTCCAGCCAAGGATCAAGGCCATTTAGTTGCTGTATAGACAAATAACGGCAAAGTGTCCTCTTCCTGCTCCCTCACTCCCAATTGCTCATAATGTACAAGTCAGGACAGAGGTGAGCAAAGAGGCAAGGAGGATTTAAGAAAGAGTAGAATGGAGTCTACAATGATAAAGGATAAGAGTAGTTCTCCATTTAGTCTTCTTGGGTTTGATTAGAAAAAAATACCAAAATTGCTGTCACTTGAAATGCAGAATGGTATAGCAACAAAGTTTGAAATGAAGGTGCAACATACTGCAGATGCTCAATATTACTGGTTTTGCAGCTATCTTGAAATCTGTTGATAAATTAACTGCAAAGCTGTCTAACTTCATTAGAACTTCCTGTTTCCTCCAAGAATAGCAAGATCACTGAATCACAGTTAATATAAAGTCACATAAGATCTTTGTTCTTAATGACAAAAAAAATGCACCATATTTTTTTTCTACAGAAGTTAGAAAAAGGACATACTACATTTTCAAAGCTTTTCTAGACGAAACACTTTCCAATGCCATGTTTTCAGTATCATTTGTACCTTGTCTAGTCTAGTTTTGCATGCTTCAGACAAAGAAGCTTTATGAATTCCCACAGTACTATTTCAGAATTTAAGAAATCTTGTATTGTTAGGACTTACTTGATATTTCTTCAAGCCACAAATGTCCAGCATGTATAAAATACTACACTGGAGAGAAAGAGGTTATCAGGTGTTTGATAGTCCAAACTTTCTGCAATAAATAGCTCTTATAAAAACATTTTTCACTGGGAATTCTAGATCACAATCAGAGCCCTGTTGTTTTGGGCTGTGGGTTTTTTGTACTTTGTACTCAGATATTCTTTTTTTTTGAGACTTTTTTTTGTGTCTGTTCAAAACAAGGCTGAAAAAAGTATTTACTAAACAATGTAAGGAATGAGGAAAAAGTCACATGCTTAGCAAGGGAAGAAGACAGTTTGGATCAGTAGGTGTAACACTGATCAAGGGTAAGATCAGGTCATTGCTTTTCATAGGCACCATGAGGAATTTTGTATCTAGCACCCATTATGTCCTCCATTAAGAGAATTACAGAATCTGGTTCCCTCTGAGTATCTCTCCCAGAGCTTTAAAGGACCTTGAGGCCAGCAGAGTTGCCAATGGGTATTAGGAAATGTCAAAATCCAGTATCCATCTGGCTGGTAAAGAACCAAGGATTTTTTGGAATATGGTGATTAGTGTAATGTTGAAAGTCACTGGTGATTCTTGCAAGTCTACTCCTGTCCTTACTTTCTCACTATTCACTGTGGAGTGGAAAATATCAGACTGATATAGTGCAAGTTAATTATTTGAAAGCCCCTTTCAAGTCAAGGATGAGAAATTGTGTTTCCCTGTGAGTGAGAAGTGTCCATGCTTACACCAAGTTGTACCACAGCATGGTACATACATTCGTATTCCATATATTCAACACAACATGTTCAGGTTTATGTTCTTTGCAAAGTGCCTCAGGTCATGCCAGAACACAGACCCACTGAAAGTCCATCAGAGCCAATGGGAACCTTTCTTTGTCAGTGGATAAGGCTTCTATTTTTTATCTCAGAGTTATAAAACTAGAACAACAAAGTTATTCAGGCTCCTGGCTTCCCATTAGAAACTTGAAATTGCACTGAAACCTGCAGAAATCTATATAGACAACTATGATGTTCATTTGTATGCATACCAAATGTACGTTTTCTTAAATAATAATGGACCTCTGTGAGTATTTTCAATCAGTCTGGGAAAAGCTTGAGCTTATTTTTTGTCTTTTTGGAAACTCTAAATGAGAAGTTTTCCAAACTGTTTGTTTGTTATTAGAGGCAGGAGTTAATAAAGAGAGGCTAGCCAGAGATCTTAATTTTAAGTAGAACTTGCCTCCTAATGAAAAAACCAAAAGCACCTTCTTAGTCAGACTGGGGAATAGGATATGTTTTCATTTGGTTTCATAAAGCTATCCAGATAGAGGTTTTTTAATTGATGGTTAATTCTTCCTTATTTAATTCTTGCAGGGTACATGCATCTTTACTTTGGTGCAGATTGCTCAGCCCCTTTTTAGGTTTGCTTTGATTTCTAATCTCATATTAAATTAGAAGTCTCAGTGATTAAGTGTGAGCCCACAACCAAGAGGACATTGATACCCTGTGTCCCTGACCAAATCCTGCTCATCCTCACGATCCTGTGAGATCGTGTTGCCTGTCACGACCCTGCGGCTCAGAGTCAGTAGCCACTACAAGGTCTCTCCTACTTGATTTTGCACTTACAATCTTAAGTCAAGCTCCCTGTCGTGTAGCTAATAAGAACAAATTATGTCTCTCTGTTTGTTTGTTTTCTCTCTTCCCCACAGGTAAAATTAGTATTTTCAAAGGAACCTTCAAAGCCGATGGCTCCACGAATCTTACCAAATCCGCTTGCAGCTGCAGCAGCTGCTGCTGCCGTGGCTGTGAATTCCCCCTTCAGTCTTCGCACAGCCCCGGCAGCCACCCTTTTCCAGACTTCAGCACTTCCTCCAGCACTCCTACGACCAGCTCCAGGGCCTATACGGACCACCCATACTCCCGTGCTGTTTGCTCCTTACTGAACTCCAAACAGGAATTAATTGTACTGCAATAATTTTTCAAATCAAAACAAACAAACAAACAAAAAAAGAAAATCAAGAACATTGAACTATGCAGTGTTTATTTATAGTTTAAAGTATATATGAAGAGCCAGGACTTTTGATAGAGAACTGAACAAATTCTAAAAGGGGGAATGGGCAGTATTTTCTCCAGATGAGAACATTCCTCTTGAGTATTGATCGTTTTAGAACTGATCTCCAGCATTGACTTGTAGTGACATATAAAACTTATGAAGCCTTTTGACTGTGCTTTTTGGCACATATTTCCCTGCAATGTCTTTCCTGCTTTATGAAACAACTTACAAATTTGTCTAAAGGGCATTAACTGGTTCCAATGTACATAAAATACTTTATTCTGTAGATTAAAGAAGAAGGAAAAAAAAAAAAAGAAACACTGTGAATAGTAGTACCCTTACCAATCCTCCTGCCAAATCAGCAGTTACTGGGTATTTATCTGAACAAAAGTAGATACAATAGATGTCTTGTAAAACAGTAGTATTGTGTCTCTATCTATGCCACTAGGTTTCTAACTGAGTTGCAAAAGATAAAAATGAAAAACTTACGTCACTTTGGTAAGTAGTCAAAAATGATGAGAATAATGTGGAGCTGTTCCTGGTGAGCAAAATTGTTTTCCTCAGCCATAGAGGAAAGGGCGTGAAGATAATCTATGGTTAGGGCAAAGTAAATGATAAAGAAGATTTAGTGGGGGAGGCTGTACACAGAGTAGGTCAAACTTTTATTTAACTGAGAACGTACGTGTACAGTCTGTGTATATTCAAAAGGTGTAACACATACAGGATAGATCAATGTTTAAGGCATGCCAGTGGACAGCAAAAAACACACTCTTGTCTTGAAACAGGCCTGACACTTCAGTGTTGAGCAGAGGGAAGACGCAAATGGGTTACGCATAGTCATGACTAGCAAATGAAAAGCAGGAGAGAAATCCTGGCCTCATTTAAGTCAGTATAAAGTTCCTCCTGACTGCAATGTAGCCAGAATTTCATCCCAAGAATGGCACATATTCTTTTTATATCACACCAGTGGGAGAGTCTGTAGATACAGGTAACATTTTTTGCAATAGGCTTAGTCTTAGAAACAGATTTATTCTCTTGTTTTACTTCCTCCTGATGTGATATAAAATGTCTTGATATACCTATAAAATGTAAACAGCAACACATGAGATACATATTACGAGATAACTGCACATTGTGGGTTTGGAACAAATACAACCTTTAGGATCTGAAGGGACCCTTGAATTCTGTAGCTGACCTTTATGTATGGACAGCTTAAAGCCTTATATATTTACTGTGAGGCTTAAAGGGGTTGACCGTGTCCCTTTAAAGTAAGATTTATCAGGGGTATATATAGATATATTGTATATATGTTAGAGTAAGAAAAATAACTTATAAACAGAAAATCTACTATATAAAATAATTATATAACCATTGAGTTTCACATGTGGGTCATTAAGTGGTAAGTAACAAACAGCAGAGAAAAAAATAGACTTCTTGAATCTGATTCTTGCTGCCTGCTTTTTCCCATAGGGAGCTGAAAAGTATCTATTAATATTATGGAGTGCGCTGCTGAGTCACATGCGACCACTCTGATGTGTAGCTAAGTGAAATGCCTACCATACATTTAGGAGGAATAAAATTTAAAAACATAATTTAAGTTTAGATGGGGAAATGATTTGAAAGATTTTATTAAAAGGTAGTAATGCAAAATATTGACCATGTGGGTGCTATATAATACTGCCTGTGGTTAATATGGACAGTTGGGAGATATAGAGGATGGGAATATACAGCACTTTTGACTTGCAGTTCATCAGTGAGCCTTCCATATACATTGGTATTTGCCATTTTTAAACCTCTCTGCATTTAGATTTTATAAAAAAAAAAATATAAAAAGAGAGAAAGAAGAGGTTCCATGGATGTCTGTGTCCAAAGAATTCCAAAGAGATGCATTTATTTATCTAGAAGTATTAAAATAAGTTCTATATTATGTATTTGTATTTCATCCAGTTTATTTGCAAACGTTTGTGCCTTGAAATGAAATGGGCTTTTGTTTATATTTAATTCACTCCTACGTAGCCATGAAAAAAGATGCAATGGTGATTTCAGGGCTGGTTACTAGCTGGATTGCTTTGGCCCAGTCTCCAAAACAAGAAGAGTATGAGTAAGTTCCTGAAGCCAAGGTTAGGCACCTGAGTAACTAGGGGCTGACATTTAAAAGGGCTCCCTACTGTACGGCTCCCAGTCATGACGCAGTAAACAGGCCAGCCTTCAAAACCTGCACCCAACACTCAATTTAGAAAATGTTTCCTTTTATTTGGGTACATAAATATAATGTTGTAAGGTTCAACTCCTCTTTGCAAAACCTTGGCCTTGGTCTTTTAAGCCTGCTCTCGACCTTCCAGCTCTTTGCAGAAGTTGTAGTGCCATTGCCAGCTGTGTTCAGAGTCCTCCTTGAATAGGACACCAGTTTTCAAGCTGTGCTCCATGAACCACCGCTTATCTTCACAGTCTTTTGTAATAGCTTGTGTAAGTAAGAGCTTGTTAAACGAGCACAAGAGGACTGGTGTTTTGGGAAGGGAGGTCTGGGCAGGTGATCTTTTCCCCATGAGGAAACACACAGATGGGAAAAGGGGAGACCCACAAATATCTTGTAGGCTCTTATGCACGACCTTATGGTGCATGGACACCTGCTGTACATCCTGCCATGTTGTTGTGATGCCGTCAAAACCAACAGGCTGATCCTTGCCAAAATGTGGCCTGTGGCATGTATGGAGGCACAGTACTAAGGGCAGAGTTAATACAAGTTTTGCTAGAAATAAAAAGAGTGTCATTCTAACTACTTACATCAGCTAATTTGCAATGACACCTTCAGTTTTCTTGGACCTCTTTTGTCACAGTGCTCTATGGAACAAGTTTTTGTTCACACAAGTCTCTTTTAAATTTCAGCTGTAAACAACAAACTCAATTCTTTTTATGTCTCTTACTCACTACCTAATAAAGGATAAAGCCTAAATGTTAGAATGTATAGTGGATTTTCTGTGCCTTCCTGTTCCACCCCTCTCTTGGCCAGTAACAAGTCAACATACCTGGGATGTCAGCACAACAGTTTTATTATAAATATGTCAAGGAAATTACTGGCACAGCAATCTGATTGGGCAAGGGGAGCTTTCAGTCAAGGGTATGTCCACAGCAGCTGACAAAGGAGCTAGCAAACAGAAGACGCTTTACACCTACTTGTCAATATATCCAATATGGAGAGCACTATAAAAGAAAAATGTGTCATTATATTTCATATTACAGTAACACTCCAGGGCCAAGAGGAAGCCTAAAGCACAAGGAAACAGATCATTTCGTCGAAGACACTGTCACTCACTGGAATAACAGTGTGAAATCAGCCTGCAGGGAAATGGCTGGGTATGAACTCAAAAAACCAAATAGGTTCAGGGATGTTTTCTTAAATTCTATACAAAGTGTTAAAGAATGACTATTTTGTTCCAACCCGAGGAGATGGTATTTTTGTGGGAGGGATATATATTTATATTTTTACGCTATCTGCATTTTTCAACTATCTCTGGCTTCAAACCTTTGTTCTGAAGGATCATCACTGCTCTGAACCATGAAATCAGTTACCTTCTTGAAAGCTGGTGTAAAAGGTGATGTGAGAGGTCAGTAAGCAAATGGTATAAATGTGATGATCTAAAATGGAAAAAAAAAAAAAAAAGAACTGGCCATGTCAAGGAATATTGTATTTGAAAAATATACATTTTTATTTTAAGATAAATTAAAGTTATATAAAATTAAGAATAGCTAAATAAAGTTAATATAACTAGAAGAATTACATCTGTCATTTTAGTACTGGAATATTACAATTGGCTCCGTATTGTAAAAGATAAAAAAACTTTTTAGATGCTGAATTAATGCAAGGATGCAATGGGTAAATTTAATATCTCACACTCATTATCTTCTAGTTATACTAGGAATACCATAACTGAATAGACCTACCCTTAGTCACTTCTATTCTAATCGCCACAGACACAATTGAGTATTGGCCCAATATTCCCTGAAAGCTGAAATCATGCTTCTTAGGAGCCCCTGCTTCTGCCTCCTATCTTAAACTAGTTGAAATCTCAAAGACAGAGTTAAGGGTTTAGCCAAGGACAAGAGCTTTATGCACTCTCACACCTACAGGTTTATTGAAATTCAGGACCATTCAGGAGTAAATGTAACTATCTGGAGGATGGTTATTACATTGCCTGATCTGAAATGTCAGGGGCTGAAAGAGTCTGTGCTCCAGACCGAAATAAAGAGTACTATGAAAACCATAATGCTCTTAACCTTGGGACTCCTGAAGGCAGTTGCAAAGGTCTGTGACTTCATTACAGGCAATTTTTTGCCCTGAGTGCCTGAGGCTTCTTGCAGTCATGCTGTGTACTGCAATTAGGTATCATTCAGCTCTGATTCAATATTGATATATTGATAAAGAAACTTGGCTGAGCCTGAAACATGATTAATGGCTGCCTAGTTCCAGTGACCAGCTTCACGCTGGATGCTTGGATGGTGAAGTAAGAAGAGTCAAAAGATTCAGTGTAAAGAAACTGGTAAACTAATTTGATCCCTTTTCCTTGTGCAGTGTTCTTATATGGAACTTGTGAGCCATTAACAAGCTGGGACACTCAAGAGTTCCTGAATAAAATATAGGGACCTTGAAGGTCATAAGATCTTCACTTTAAAAATAATTTTGATGAGAAAGAACCCAGAAGGCTTTATTTGGCTTGGGTACTTCAGTGACTTTGTAGCAATGGTCTTCACACTATTCACACTGGCAGCACACTGACATTTGTGTTGTTCACAGCAGAAGTTGAATGTTTGACATGCATAATCAGAAACAAGTATAGTTAATAATATTCATTGCATAGGTATTGGACACTCAATTACAGGACACAAGAATTTTCCTTGGAAATCCATGCATTCATGTCTGTTCATACCAGCCAAGATACCACTCCATCTTGTCAATACGTGGGTCTCCAGAAAGGATGTCCATATTTTTTATTTTATGTTTTCATTACTGTTTGATTTTTCTTCTATTTTTTTTTTTATTCATAGTTTCCTCTCGTGCATGAACAAACAGAATCCATAAGTTTAACTATGCACTTAAGAAGTTGGTATTCATCAAGCCCCCCTGTTGGATCATTTGATCAGAGTCAATAAATTGAATAAAAAATTTAAAGCAGCAGTGCCATTGCCATAGTTGTATATTATGAATAGAGAACATATGTATACTACAGTGCTCTTTACCTAATCCAGTCAGAGTTTTATGACACAGCTTTTAGTCTTTCACAGTTTCCTGAAATGTTCATCTTTTGGGATTCTCCAAAGGTTTAATTAAATGTAAATGTTATTTCTTATGTTCAGTAACAATAGCTATGTATTTCTGAATGCAAAGACAATAGAAAAAAGGACAAAAACCATAAACCGTTTTCTCACCTCAAGTGCCTGCAGCATTTGTTAACAACTTCAGCCCTTTCTCTGCTTGCAGCTGATGGCTGGCATTTGCCATGGGAACAGTTCTCATTGACACATGTATCAGGTGAAAATTGTCTGCTCAAAACACAGTCTGCCAAGTGCAGACATTCTCCTGGGGCATAACAGAGCGGGACATGATAGCATATGGGCAAAGCTATGCCCTTATAACAGCCCGTTGTAAGTCCCTCAAAACTGCCTAGTGGCTCGATGGGGAGAGGCAGCACCCCCACAGGTTCCTAATGTGGTCATTCTGTCAGATGCATAACATAGAGGATGTCAATTTGAAAAAAAATCCTGGTTTGAGGATTTTTTACAAGTGCTTCAGTTTGGGGGATGATGCCCGCCGCAAAGTGTAATCTTTCTTTCGGACATATTTTCAATGTAGTCTTGTCCATGACATTATTGCCAGTCAAACTGCCACCTGAATCTGTTTTGTCCATCAGAATAAAACCACAAAGGTAAGTTTTGGTACCCAGAAGGAGCATCTGAGAACAAAACATAAAAAATATGTAACTAGCCTCAAGGTGGGTCACAATTTTTTTACTTCATGCAGTTGCCTAAGTCTTGCTGAAATGTAGGTATCAATTGAAGAGAAAAGGCCTGTTTCTTTCTTCTACTGTTTTTATAGTTATAGAAAGGAGATGGAAACAGCTGTAACTTTTTATCCAATGATTCACACACTAACCTCCATGTAGTCCATCAGACAAATGTCTGCACATGTATTGCCTCTCTCTGTATATACACAGCTCTTATTTCCCTCCCATCCTTCTCCTGAATCACATTTGGTGACTCCCCAGTAGGATGAGACACTGCAAGGAACATTAAAAAGGAAAAAAAACCCACAACAGCTACTTATGGGGTGTATAATATGGTATAAGGGCATATGTATGTCTAATATGGGTATGTACCCCTTTATTTCCTTTAGCGATATAATCTAACCAAGCATGTGGCTGCAGTTTAGCACTGAGACCCTCATTACACTACTGGCTGCTTTGAATGGTGACCACTGAAACCAGTCTTGCTGGCTGTGCTGCAGTTAAGGCTTCTCCCAATCTGTGTAAGGTTCTCTGTTCTGGCAAGTGAATCCTTGGAAGAAAAGCTAGAGCTATTTTTGTCTCCTTTACAAAGCTATGAAAAGCAGTAGCAAAAAAAAGAAACTGGCCTTTCATGTTTTATTGATATCTACATTCCAGCTAACTGTCAGGAACTTCACAGCTGCAGTAAATACTTTAGAAGCTCCTCAGTTCTGCTCCATGAGACAGGATGTGATAGATCACTATTCTGTGCAACAGACGTTTAATCCAGAGCAGTTTGCAAATCATCTACTCTATGCCACCAACTCACTAAAAACCTTAAACTTCAGTAAACAAGCCTCCAAACCTACCAGGGCCCACTGAAAGCAATGGAGATGAAAAGCACAGGTTACACCATGTGGTGTCAAAGAACTGCCAGGAGGACATCCAGGTGAGTCCAGCAGCTGCATTACATTAGGGCAAGAGAGGTTAATGGTTCAAGTAATTTGATGTTCCTTCTAAACCCAAATGTGAGAACAAGTTTAACCCCTATGAATGCACTGCAACAACTGGGAGCTGGAGAAGTTTGTTGGTATCATTGAACAAGATATTTCCAGCTGTGCACAATGTCCAACATTGCAGTAAAAGACCTCAAATCTGAGACCAAGTTATTCATCAGGATAACAAAATATTCTTCCTAGACCTTATAGATAACCAGCATAAGCCCTTAATTTAGTGATACAATGCACGTTAGTAAATTAGTAGGTACTAGGAGTACTGAAGGCTTCACAAAAACTGGCCCAGATCCATTCGCATATCAGAAACATTGTAAATTTAGATGACATGTTTATAAGTCCAAGAGTAAAATTTCATGGTCTAGTAGTTTGTAATAGTAGTTTTGACTGATAAATAGTCAATATAATGTCTCTAATTAAAAAAGGGTGGAGGGAGGTGACTGGGGCAATTATACCTTGCTATTTAAAACCCCTGATACCTGCTTCAGTGCTTTTTAAAGGTCAGAGTTATCAACCATGTGGAGTAGTCAGTGGGCTAGAAAACAACTGTGTCTTCTCAAAGGTAAGTTAGGTCAAATAAAGTTATCAATATTTTGGCAATTTCTTTATTAGATAAGGGTAGATTAATTGCTCCAGACTAGATTAAGTATTTGAGATGGTGACCCATAAAAATTATTAAATTAGAACTATGAGGATTCAGAGACCAATTTTGAAAGAAACTAACTGAAGTGAAGGCTGCATGGATTATGGTGTAAGGAGTATTATTAGAGTGAGGAGAGAAGGTAGAAGGCTGTTCCTCAGGAGTGAGCAATTTTAGGTTGTATCTGGTTTCACTGGTGATTTTGCACACAGAAAAAAGCATGCACTCTTAAAATCCTTTGATAATGCACATTAGGAGCTATCATCAATATAGAGAGGAACATGATATTTTCCAGAAAGAATAGAATGACCTTGAGAACTGGTATAATAGAAAGGAGCTGAAACTCAATAGGAAAGAAAGGGACAATCATGTATTTAGAATCTAATAACAAGTAGCTCTAAGGACTCAGCAGCTAGAAATAGCTGAAGAAGAGCACAACCCACAGGTATTACCAATGTTGACAATGAGTTACAAGTTTGATACAGTGGTTTTTAATTAAAAAAAAGGCAGAAATGTTCATTGAGGTATATTCTATGTTATTCCACCACAAAATAAAAATTTATATTTTGATAACTTTAGTGAGTCATGGTCAACAACAATTAAGTCTTTTTAGAAAACAGTTGAAGGAAAGTAGAGAGCCTAGTAGATGAGAAAATAATATAACAACATTTATATGCTTAGAATAAGGAGCAGAATACTGAGGGAGAGAGGGATCCAACTGTTCCCTCCCTACACATCCTGGGGTGGAAATAGTGGTAGCCATCACAAAGAGTAGAAAATTATTCAAGCTGAGACAGTGTTCAAACATAAGCATGTGAATAGAGGTCTATAAACTCACTTGTGAAAATTGGCTGGAAATTAGAAGATGTTTGTAAGTGTTAAAACACAGAAAAGATGCTAAAGGGTTCTAAGCAAGCAAAACTGAGGTGCTCCTCAGGTGGGCTCTGTCCTGGTTACGAATGGGGGTCTGTGCTGGGTTTGCTGTGGCAGCAGCTGACTGGACACAACGAGCCCGTTATCAGGTCTGTGCTGTTTTCTCTCTGTGTCCATACTTAATGTATCACTCCAAAACATGTTAGTGACTTTGCTTCATGATTTGATGAGCCAGGGAGCGAAATATAAGGAATACAAGGGTTGGTGTTTCTTAGGAAAAGGATTTCTAAATCTTGCCCAGGGTCTACTTCACCTATCTATTCACATAACAGTAGTCAGAAAACTAAGTGTTCCAAAGCTGAGTGTAGGTACATATGTTTGGTGGTGGCTTTTTGGACACCGTATGTCAGCTGCAACAGTCTGTCACATTCTTGCTGAAATAGGATTCAGTATAGTTTTCCTAGACAATCTCATGTCAAAATATATCTATCACAATTGGTTGCTAAGCATAGTTCATGCTTTAAAAATTCAGACAGATGATCAAAAATATTTAACAGTACTGAAAACAAAAAAAGATGTCTTTAGTTCACTGAATTAATGAAAATACGCAGAGTTCAGCAACTGCATTTTAATACAGCTAAACCTCTTAAGTGTTGCTTGTCTTTTATCTCAGGCAAGGACTGACTTGGGACTTTACACCTGAGCATCCCAAAGGGAGAAAGAGACCTGTGTACAGAGTCCTTGCAACAAAGAGGCTGAAGTCAAAGTGCAAGTCATCTTAGCAGCTCTCTCATTTCAGACTCCTCACTGAGGCTGCTGAATCCTGTGAACTGTGTTCCTCGGTGTATGAGTGCCTATACATTGCATGATTGTGCCAGCTGGTTAAGGAGCCATTCAGTTAAACTGTGGAGTTCCTGAAGTTCAGCAGTAAAATGCCAGCCTCTTTGGAGTTACTGAATTGGTTATGTGACATCTGAGTCTTAGCACTTAGCATTCAGTTCAGGCTTGCTGTGTTTTAACCCTGCAGGCAGCTAAAATGACCACACAGCCATTTGCTCGCTCCACCCCTGCAGTGGGATGGGGGAAGAGAATAAAAAAGAAAAAGGTAAAACTAGTGAGTTGGGATAAATGCGGTTTAATAGGACAAAAAAGGAAGAAAAGAATAATAATGATAAAAGAATATACAAAACAAGTATAATGCAACACAATTACTCACCATCCTGAGCCACACTGCCTCCTGGCCAACTCCTCTAGTTATATACTGAGCATGACATCATAGGGTATGGAATATCCCATTGGCCAGTTTGGGCCAGCTGTCCTGGCTGTGCCCCTCCCAGCTTCTTGGGCACCCCCTGCCTTCTTGTTGGCAGGCTGTTATGAGAAGCTAAAAAGTCCTCAACTGCTTGGCAACAACTAAAATATTAGTGTGTTATCAACATTATTCTTAGCCTAAATCCAAAATGCAGCACTATACCAGCTGCTAGTAAGAAAATTAACTCTATCCCAGCTTAAACCAGGACAAGGCCTTAGGTAATAATTAGATAAATAAATTGCTACTTGATGTCTGCCTGTCTTTATTTTTTAAAATTTTCTCCTTCCAGAAGTCACAGATTTACCCTATTCAAGGGGGACTGGATATAAAATTCATGCTTTGACACACTGTAGCTACGTTCCTACTCTCCATTCAATGACATATTTTGCTATCAACCAAAAGGGGGGAGAAAAAAAAAACAAAACAAAAAACAACAAAACAAACCCAACACACCAACTAACCTTCTCCACAAAAATAAAACCTCAATACCCAAAACCTATGGGTTGAAGCTCAGTGATGTGTTCAGTGTTATTAGTTGATTTGGAATAGTCTTCCACATGAAATGTGTTCCAAAACATTTTACAGAATTAAAAGCTCTGTGTGACTACAGCACAAAAACATAATACAAAATGTTTTGGCTAAAAAAGGAAGCCTTCTGTTTTCCTTACAACTGAAGCCAAACCAATTTTAATTTCTGGCTACTTAATTAATGTTAAATACAGTTTAGACTGAGTTTCTCATCAAACAAATATTGCAACATTTGTAGATTCGCAGTTTGGGCCATTGTTTTATCTTTAATTTGAGCATCCTGAGTATGAGAGCAGTTAAATTCAAAGTCTTCATAGATTATGCCATCTGTTAATGGAAATCTGTATTTCAGAGCTATGCAGAGCGTGGTTGGTAATTTTGTCATTTTACTATAGCTTGGCCATTTTTTTATTTGTTTGCTGTATTGGTGCCTAAAGACTCTGATTGTGATCATAAAATAAGAATTTCATTTTATGACAAAATAGAGGTCTTAAAAGTTGTTTTCATTACACCCCAGCATACACTGAGAAGCTTTTGCAATTTTTTATGAGGAAAAAGAAAGTGGCAGTCTGTGATATGAGGTTCAAATTCATCTGTTCTGATTCTGTCTGGAGACCTGAATTTGTGTTAGGACCTAGGTAAGGCTCCTAGGCACTAAAACAGTTCCCCCAGCCCCCACTTATCATTTGGGTTGATTGATTCCTTCATTACTATCCACAGTAGCATAGATGTCTACACCTCAACAGTTACCTTTCACTAAATGCAGATTTAGGGAATTGATACTGCTGCCCTCTATTAAAAGTCTACTGTAGGATGAGATGATTTTGTGCCCTGGAAGTGCTTATTTTTTCCACAGACTGCAAAGGCTTTGGATGATAGATGAGAGGTAGAAAATTGTCTGAAATTGATGGAAAAGTTAGGCAAATATTATATGTCAAAAATTAATCTGATCTAAGCCAGTGTCTCTTGAGTTCAAGATGTGGGACAGCCAAGGCGAAGTCCAGCATGTGGCAGAGCACACTCACAAAACCATGCCTCCCATATGTAAGATGAGTGTGAAAAAACAATGACAACAAAAAACCCCCCCAAAAAACCCCAAAACCATATTATCCTTGTTAGTAATTTTAGTTTCAATCTTAGGAATGAAGAATTTTTTTTGCAGTGAAGTTTTTATTACATCAAACACTTTAATGTAGCCTGTTTGAATTATGATATTTTTTGGTGGGTTTTGGTTATGTGGATTTTTTAAATCAAAAATTAACACGTCGGAAGCTCTCCAGGGAACCAGAATGCTTTTCAGAGAGCAGCAAGAGTGGGCTGCTCTGAGGGGCTGAGGGCAGCAGCAAGGTGACTGAGCAGGACCCCCACCAACAAGGGACTGGTCCCACAACAAGGTGAGTGGAGCAGGTCTGGTGACAATGACCGGGCAAGCTGAGAGTCCAGGACTATCCAGGCCAGTCTGTAGCGATGAGGCAGGTAGCAAGCCGGGATCAGCAAGGCAGAGTCAGGGACAAGCAAGGTGCAATGCCAGGCACAGGTAGACCTACCGCCTAGCTCAGACATCCTCCACAGGAAAGAGCCTGATTTTAAATTCAGCTCCCAAGGCAAGGGGCAGAGGCCTCAGACATGGTGTCTCCCAGGTCCTCCTCTCCCCTTAGCTGTTCTCCAGCAATCTGATCCCAGCTTACGTGGCCATGCCATGTCAGAGTTGGCCTTCAGTCCAGGCAGCTGTAGCACCGGGAGGGGAAGGAGGAGGCTGCAGGGCCTGTGGGTGCGCATGGGGACCCAGCAATGTTACCACATACTTTGTAAAGAGTGGAAGAGATGACTGTTGACTCTAGAAACTGCAGAGTCAAAGTGGGGGAAAGGGAATGGAGGCACAGACCTTTACGTATAATCACAAAGGACAGAGAAAAGGCAGTTGAGCCCTTCTCCTAACCAGCACTTCAGTGAAACATCAGAATTTGCAGCATGGGATCATCATGCTAAATCAAAGCAGCTGAATTCTGCATCAAATGAAGAAGTTCATTGAGGACAGCAGGAATAAATCTTAAGTATAAATAACATTGGTCATATAAAAGTTTTCTGAGAACAGTGTTATGCCTTGCTTTCTTCCAACACCACTCAATTCACCCTAGGAAACAGAGTTCACCCTATTTGTTAGCCCCTTTAAAAATTCTTGAGTTGGGAAACTGCAATTGTTTAGCACTTTATCAGAAGTCAGGTGTTTCCTTTCACTGCACAGAGCTGTTTGTTGGATGGAAGTATGAAGTTTTCAATTTATATTAGGGGAGTTCCTTTTATAAAGGCTGAGACTGATTTGAAAGTTCAGAGCTAGCTTAGCTGGTCTAAATCAACACAGCTTCATTGGTTTTCTAGGCCTATAGCAATTTTTCATGACTGAGATCTGGCATGTCGTTCAGGACACACGTGTTATTGTCAAACCATAATCAGGGAGATGATCCCTGTTAAAAATGGTTATATTGCACAGTAAATATCTGCTGTCTTACCAGAAAGACCACAGCTGTGAAAATTTTCCATGAGAACTGCTATTTCCCCTTGTTCTCTTCTTTAATGTCAAGCTACAATAGATTAAATACTTCAGTCATGCAAAAACCCCTTATTTCC
Organism: Aramus guarauna; assembly: GCA_013400195.1. Taxonomy (NCBI): domain Eukaryota; kingdom Metazoa; phylum Chordata; class Aves; order Gruiformes; family Aramidae; genus Aramus; species Aramus guarauna. The sequence goes on from VXBL01001314.1 coordinate 2,659,166, forward strand.
TAAACAATGTAACTGGTGCCAGTTGCGTGTCATTCTGACAGAAACTATAAATAGCTTACTACTATTTTACAGAATCAGAATCTACCAGTTTTCTTGGGTTTTTGCTTGGTTGAGGTGTGGTGAGTGGAAGCGTCCCCATCCAGACCCACTTGTCCATTTTTACAAGGAGCGAGTAACAAATACTATAACCAGGACTAGAGGGGCCCTGCCTCCAGCCAGGTGGAGGAAAGGGACGGCCGGGTGTATTGGACTGTGTGGATCCACTGGCCTGGCATGTCAGACCCCCAGGAGTATAAGGCTGTAAGTGGACACTGGTGCACAGTGTACCCTGATGCCATCAAGCCATGAAGGAGCAGAACCCACCTGTATTTCTGGAGTGACAAGGGAACCCAACAGCTGACTCTACTGGAGGCTGAAGTGAGTCTAACTGGGAATGACTGGGAAAAGCACCCCATTGTGACTGGCCTAGAGGTTCTGTGCATCCTGGGAATATGCTACTTCAGGAGAGGGTATTTCAAGGCCACAAAATTGTACTGATGAGCTTTTGGAATAGCTGCCTTGGAGATGGAGGAAATTAAATAGCTGTCTACTTTGCCCAGTCTCTCAGAGGACCCTTCTGTTGCGGGGTTGTTGAAAGTCAAAGAACAGGTGCCAATCACTACCACAATGGTGCTTCAGTGGCAATATTACATTCAGCCACTCCCTGATTCCCATTCATGAGCTGAGTCATCAATTGGAGACCCAAGGAGTGATCAGCAGAACCCACTCATGCTTTAACAGTCCCATATGGCCAGTTTGAAAATCTAATGGAGAGTGGAGACTAACATACTGCCTGAGGTGTGGAAACACAGCCCCACCATTTTCTATGGGCTGATCCAGAGTGCACTGGAACAGGGTGGAGCTCTGGAGCACCTTCAATACACTGATGACATCACGATGTATGGCCCAATACAGCAGAAGAAGATATTGAGAAAGGAAAGAAAATAATCCGAATCCTTCTGAAAGCTGCTTTTGCCATAAAACAAAGTAAGGTCAAAGGATGTTCCACAGTGGGCTCAAATAGGAAACCCCAGTCACCCAGGAATCTTAGAAATTATCATGGACTGGCTAGAAGGCAAAGATTTTGGAATGTCGCTAGAGGAGGAGGTAATGCATGCTGGAGAGGCCCCACTGTATAAGAAATGGCCAGAAAATGAGAAGCCATATGCTCTGTTCACTGATGGGTCCTGTTGCATTGTAAGAAATCATCAGAGGTGGAAGGCTTCTGTAGGGAATCCTACATAATGAGTCATAGAAACTGCTGAAGGAGAAGGAGAATTGAGCCAGTTTGCAGAGGTGAAAGCCATCCAGCTGGCTTTAGGCATTGCTGAAAGAGGAAAGTGGCTGACGCTCTACCTCTATACTGACTCACGGATGGTGGCAAATGCCCTGTGCGGGGTGGTTACAGCAGTGAAGCAGAGCAACTGGCAACGCAGAGGCAAACCCATCTGGGCTGCCCCATTGTGGCAAGATATCACTGCCTGGCTAGAGAAACTGATTGTAAAAGTACATCATATAGATGCCTGCGTACTCAAGAGCTGAGCCACTGAGGAACATGAAAACAACCAGCAGGTGGATCTCATGGGGGGAAGGGAGAGGTGCAGGTGAGCGAGCAATGGGGTCTGTGGTTGTTTTAGCTGCATGCCAGATTAAACCACAACACCCACCTGGACCCTAACAGCCTAAATATTTGCATGTGGCCAAAACACAAACTTGTGTGTTCCAGGACTGCTGAGCAAGAAACTATTCTGGCAGCTTAAACATCCTCTTGTAACTATCAAAGAACCGCGTACTCTTAGCTTCCACTCTCTGTTACACTTTGTGGTATAGAATACTTCAGTTGGAAGGGACCTACAATGATAATTCACGGCTGACCAAAAGTGAAAACATGTTAAGGGCATTGTCCAAATGCCCTCTTAAATGCTGACAGGCTTGGGGCATCAACCACCTCTCTAGGAAGCCTGTTCCAGGGTTTGACCACCCTCTGGGTAAAGAAATTATTCCTAATGCCCAGTCTAAACCTCCCCTGGCAGAGGATGTTATGGGTTAACACAGACAATAGGGTTTGGTGGGGAAATCAGTGTTGAAGAGAGAGCAGAAATGAAAGAAATGGACCTCTTGCAAAAGGTTCGGTGTTTGCTGGGTTTTGGGGAGTTTTTCTCTTTGTTTCTCTTTGTGGGTTTTTTTCAGTTTAGTGAAGGCAGCAGAGAGATTGCTTTGTATGCTGACCATTCCTGGTGTTGGGCAATTATTCAAGAGGCATCTGCTACTAAATATGGATTTTGAGGAAGTGCTGTGTTTGTTTAAAAGAGAATAAGGTTTGGTCTAAGACCGTATCTAGTGACTGAACTGTCATGAAATTGATGAGTAACCACCAGCTACTGGGCTTAAATAAATACTGACTAGCAGCCTCAGCCCAATATAAATGGTAGTATTGCCCAAATACTATTTCCCATACAAATTACATGGGAAGAAAAAGTTTACATTCATAATTGCATATCTTCCTTCCATGGGAGAATTTATCCCAGTCTTCTGACAGTTTCTGCAACTCCCCACCAACTTCCTAAGTCAGATTTCCTAGTCTTGTGTCCCTGGCTTCCTCTGCCCTCTCCCAAAATCAGAGATCTGAAGAATCCATGCTGTTGACAACACTGCTTAGGATAATTTTTTTTGCTGGTATTGTGCTTGGTCTGGGAAAACATGCAAGCCAGTAGGAGGGGAAAAAATTCTTTGTAGGACAGACAATGTTTAATTAAGAGCCTGCCTAGAGAAAAGTGGCTAAAAATTCAGTATTTCTACTCCCAGCAAGATGATGTCATTTGGGATACACTTGCTGATTCTGAAGATAGATGCTAGGCTTTAAAATTTAGAAGTTGCAACACTCATGCTATAGATATGTGGTTTGGAGTGGAGGTCAATTCCCTGTGCAAAACACCTTTCTTGTCCAGTAGACAGGCAGGTCAGCAGCTGACCGAGCCCCTAGCACGTATGTGAAGTGTTAGGAAATGCTGTGGGAGAATGTACATATACAGTTTCTTTGAATTAGGTATTTTATACCATATTGAGCCTATATTCCTTTAAATTAGCATTCTGAAATCCGGAAAAGCGTTAGGCATAGATTAACATTAGGATTAGGCATTAACATTAGGATTAGGAGTCAACATTGTCAGTACCTGTGTTATGGGGCATGATGCCTTACAGGGGAGAAATGCAGGCCCTTGTATGATTCAAGCATTTCCTGAGCTAGAGAGAAGTAATTTTGTGGATCAAAATATTCAATTATGTGTTGCCAAAATTCTGCTCAAATCTCATGTTAAATATTTAGCTTTTTTTTTTTTTTTGATCCCACTCTTATGACCTAGCTGCTAGAATCTCTAGAGGCTTTGACAATTGTACACATTGTGCTCTTCATGTATTATTAGAGAGCAGAGGGGGTGACCACAGCTTAAGAGATCACAGAGCTTCTTCCCAAGGGTGTTTAAAAATGAGCCTAGAGGGGCTGGCATGTGTGGATGTGTAATTCATCTCTGTCACTGCACGTGTGTGCAGGGGCAGAAGAAAGATCAGAGAACTGTTGCTTTTATCCCACTTGGCTCACAAATCACTTAAGTGTTAGCAACATGCAGATTTAAAACAAAGATAAGCAAGACAGCAAATTATTTAATACAGATGAAACGGATTCAAGGAAGTACATGTATAGTAGCTGGGGAAAGTTCGCCTTGCTATTTCCCCATTCGTTTAAAAGAATGTGCTTCTGCCCAATACTGACCTCACCTAACCACATCAGACGTTGGTGGTGGTCTCCCTGGAATTAATACATTTCCTTAGTTTCCTTTCCTCATTATTTATTTTTTCACGGTTCATTCCACGTTCCCTAGCTTAGCTGTGTTTCAGGAAGCTTGCCTAGTTCCACTTGTTCCTGCAAATTAGAGTTGGTCCATTGCTAAAAACAGACCAGTGCTGCCTTACTGAAATCCTGGGAAGAGAAAGGTATTTGGATATTTGATCAGGTATTTGACCAATTATTTTTCTTCCGCTCTCGAATGGTGGTGTGTGATTAGTAAGTTGTACAGGTACATTTGAGATAAACATGAGATAACTACTTAGATCAGAGTCTTCTATGGTCCTCATCATCATAGTTACAGGTTCCTCAGTCTACTGCAGTTGGTTGTCACAGCAGACTTACAAGGCAACACAACTGCTATTATCCCATAAGGATTCGGGAACCAAAATATAGCTCCAAAATGGGACTTCAGGCAGAATGCAATTATACCTTTTTCCATAAACATAATCACTGCAATCTTAAATTCTCTTAAATAGTCACTAAACTCTGAAGAAGCTAAACCCCTACACATGCTGCAGTTGCCAATATTCAATCATCAAATCATAGAATAATTTAGATTGGACTACTGGAGGTTGTCAAGCCCAAACTCAAAGCAGGGCTACCTTCAAATTTAGATTAGGTTGTTCAGGGGTTTGTCCAGCTGAGTTTTAAAAATCTCCAAAGTTGGAAATTCCACAGCATCTCTAGACAGCCTTGTTCAGAGCTTAACCATTCTGAGAATTATTTATTTTTTTTTTCCTTATGTCTGTTTAAAATTTCTTACTGCCAGAATATACTACCTCTTGACCTTTTACTGTGCACCTCTGGGAATAGTCCTGCTCTACCTTGCCTCTAAGTAGACAGTAGTTAGTTCCCCTCATCAGCCTTTTCTGCAGGCCAAACTCACTCCTTTGTACGTTGTGTGTGCTCTATACACCTAACCAGATGGCCCTACACTGAAAACCCTGTGGTATGTCTATATTTCTCTTTAGTGGGGACCCAAACTGGATGTAGTATTCTAGGTATGGCCACACAAGTGCAAATAAAGGAGAAAAATTAATTCCTTTGATCTTCTGATTATTCTCTTGTCAATGGCTGTCCCTTGTTGTTGCAATGGTGCACTGCTGACTCATGTTTGATTTGATGGCCACTGGGACCCCAAATACTTCCACAAAGCTCTTTTCTAGCAATTTGTCACCAGTCCATCCTTACTTCCAGTTCCTTTTTTTATTTAACCTTTTTTTTATTTTACTTTTTTTTACCTGGTCCCCCTCTGTGTCGCCGTCCCCCACATTGTCCCCCATGCCCCCCCATGCCCCGAACATTAGATACTTTACACCATGCAGACAGCTGGTGGAAATCCATTTTCATACTCTGGAAATCACTGACCAGGATCTCCTCCCAAACTGAGATGACACTCCCTTTGTCCTTTTTATTCCTGGTTTAGAAACTCAGGTGGATTTTTGTTTCTTTTGGGGATTTTTAATATTACTTTAAAAATAAATCATATGAGAAAATTAGAGAGACATTAATGAAGTTGCTGCCAGACTTCGGGAATACATATGTGTCAGCATATAAAGATTTTGTCTTTGTTGACATAACATATATGACTAAAATGAATCAGAATAAGATTTTTCTAATTAGTAGCATCACTCTAGGAAGAGCTGCCATCATTTAATTGTGAGATTTTGTTAGTATATAAAATGACTGCTTTTAAATGTTTAGTCTGGAATTAATTTCACAGTGGGTGCTGGAAGGTGCTTCACATGCTACTGCATGTCATAATCATGCTATGAAATAAAAGTACACAATGGTGAGCAGCATGAATCAGAGACTATAGTTAGTATGTCACTAATGTGGCCATTAAGTTTTCATGTTAAGATTTATTATGCTGTCATTACAGCACTTTTCTTTTTGATGTATCAAACCACTACTACAGTACATATTTGTTGATATCTCATCTGTTTTAGGGAAGGCAAATGATTACAAGTTACCAAGGAAACTAATAAGCAGTATGTAAGGAATGAGCTGCACAATTCGTTTTGCTAGATAGCAAGTCACTGCTGTTTTAATTTCAATTAAATTACACCTACTTCTCACGTTGATAACATAAAAGCAAACCATGTACCATTTCAAAAAGAATTCACATAGCTATATTCATTTAGTAAATGGAAATGAGCATTGTTTTGTAGCTTATACAGATGGAAGATATAGAAGGAGGTAATTTGTTGAGGGTTTTCTGTACTTTATATATGTGCTGTATTTTATGACTTTGTAAAAAACCTTGTGTTCCACTAAGTGCACAAGACTACACAACCACAGACCTTAGCATCTGAAGGAGTTTTTAAAACTGGGATATTTAAATTTGTTTTCTTACTTCAAATTGCCTGTGCAGTGTGATACAAAAACTCATTCAGAGCTGATTTTGATGTGCTGTTCTATGGAAAGAGAAGTTTGGGGTAAAGCAGATCAGTGGGGTTGAAATTGATTTAGGCTGGAGACTTGGATAAAACAGGTCACCCACCCCACCTCCTGAGTAAATTACATTGATGAGCTGCACAATGCTATGAGTGAAAATCAAATAGTTTAATTTTTCTGAAAGCAAGAGGAGATCCTCAGGGGACTGTACCTTTTGAAGCCATAATAGCTGTTGTTAGGAATTGTTGTGGGTACTTACCATGGAAGGAAAAATTACGGACCTTCGGTAGTCCTAGAGAGCATTCAGGGGACTGACCTTTGGGCAAAGGCCCATTAATTTTTAAAGTAATGTTTAATATTCTTTGTTATTCTTTTCTGTCCTGTTCTGAGCCTGACGTATTCTGGATGGTTTGTTTTATGAGTTGTACCATATCCCCCAACCTTCCCCATGTTTGTAAGCTTCTATTCTCCATAAGTCCACCAAAATATCTGCAAGGCAGCTGGAGAATAAAGCAAATGGTGCTGCCACCTACGCACCCCTTAAATTGACTGTCAGTGGGCATGGCAGCCTGGGAGCTGAGCAGGACATGCCTACAGCTGACGGAATGGAAGGTGGAAAAAAGGCCAGGGATTTGAAGACATAATATTGTGGGGCACTGCTTCTGTGATGATTTGTTAGACAGAATTTTTTTCTCACTTGTTGGGTTTGCTCTCAGTGATAGTAGGACTGCCTTCACTGTAACATTTGCTCATTACTGCTTATGCAGAACAAGATACGTGTGTGCTATAACTAAGACCAGACCATCCCACGTTTTCTTTATTTATGCCATAAAAGGACTATTCTTAACTTCTCATATCAGTAAGGCTGAAATGAAAGTAAATGAGTGTTACTTGATACCAATAACCTTCCAAAACTTCATATTAGCTGGATAGCGCATCTTAATGTCTGCGATAGGAAGATCAGACACGAGGGTCTGACTGTCCCTTTAGCTTTGAAACCTGTGAAACCATGGGAAATGTGAGGGGATCTGCTGAAAGCCTTTTTAGCTTCTTTGTTTGGATAGCGTTTCTCCAAAAGTAGATTTGGCAGTGGGGTTGGGGGGTGACTGACCAGTTCTATAATGAAAGCCAGTAATTGCCAGTGGGAAATTAGATCAACAAGCTGTTATTAACTGTTGGTGGAAACGATGAGTTATGCACCTCTTATCAGCAGCTATTGAATTCTCAATGTAATAATTGTTGATAGAAATACACCATGGTAATTCAGAGTACTGCTTTCAGTTAATTATGTAGGGTTTTTTTCCCCTGTCTTTCTGGTAATATGCAGATATGAACTTCTGGTGATCACACTGCAAGCAGCACAATAAAAATTGCACAAGCAAGTGCATCCTGTGAGCCCCTGTCCGGGCAAGGGACCCAAACTGTGGGCCAGAACATCAATATAGGGAGCCATGGAGCCACTGTAAATGTAGTTTTGTAAGCCAAAGCAGTAACTGAAAGGCAGAGTAACAGTGAAATGTTACAAGAATGTTGGAAAAAATGCTTTGACAGGTTCCAAAATTTATTTTTATATATAAACATGTAAATGCATATATAAATAGTTGATTATATATATATATATATAAAAGATTGTGGAAGATTTGCTATGATATTGCAAATCTCGCACTAGTACAAGTGACACAGTGTGAGTGGATAGCAAGGGATGCCTGGATAAACAGTGGATTAAGTAGATAAGAATGGATAGGTGGAAAGAAAAAGGTAGGAATGGTGTGTTCAAAACCAGACTAATCCAATTCTTTCTTGGTTTTCTGAACTCCAGTTCTACCTTTCCAGCCATACGATGAAAGTATGGTTTTCATTGATCCTGTCTATAGTCCTTATTTCCCACAGGCTTGACTTGAATACCTGGGCTGATTTTGCAAAAGTCCTCAAAGCTTCAAGGGAAATAGTGAGGGAAAACCTTCATGGATATTTTTTCTAACATACTCCCACCAAAAGGTGTAAACCTGCTGAAAATTGCCTGCACAGAAAAATTAGAAAATCACTTTGTGAAGTGAGTACCAGATAGAACAATAAATATTTTACTGGTGTACGCAACCAGGAAAACTTTATTTTGTTTTGCCATGTTTGCAAAGACTGAAAATTTAAATATAAGATGGGTTTACTTCTCCAAGTATTCTAGAAATCTGGAAGGTAGATTACAGCCACACTTATTAAGTTTGGTGTGCTCGTTAATAAAGTATGCCAATGGCCTAGTAATGTGAAAGTACACACTGCATACTTTACAAAGATGGAATAAGTGTTAAATTCAGGATAATATTTCCTGCAGAGGAAAATGCGTCGTCATAAATGAGAAATTGTTGTAACAAATACAATCGTTGGGTGTTTTAGGAATTAGAAATGAAGTCGAAGTGAATGAGACTGAACAAAAAAAATCATTCTATAGCATCTTGTAAAAAGTAACCAGGATTAAAATTATCACAGATAGTGTATTCAGAAAACAATTATGAAAAGACAAAATGGAAATACATTCTCTAAAAGTATTAATCAAAGACAATAGTACCAGGATGATTTTATGCCAGTCAATCAAACTTCAGACAAAGGAAGAAAGCGGCATTAAGTTTAGATTCAAATTAAGGAATTAAATTATATAGTAACTCAGACAACTATTTCTGGATTTGTATAAGTAGAAGCCAGTCCATAATTTTCCCCTGTGGAATAAAGATGAGAATTTCAAAGGATTTCTCCTGGCTAAATGCATTTTACATAAATGCATAATGCAAAAGTATAAGCTGCAGGGAGAAACATTCCAGTTATATACAAAGTTAAAATTATGTGACATTTAAAGTATAGCTCAGAATATGCATATATGGAACACAGTGTGTTTATTTCTTGGACTCAGATCAACAACAAATTGCTTTCATGGCAGCTGCTTTCACAGAAATGCCTAAAGGGGTCACGGGGGTTGGGTTTGAGGGTGGGGGGGGTGTCTGCCTTCATAGAGATGAACTGTTCGCTAGCTCTCCAAACTGCAAGCCAGTCAATTAAAGAGAAGGGGAAGAAAAAAAAAAACCACCAAACCTACCAAAACATACAGAGGCAACTAAATGGAAATGGAAATTGTGATTGGAGGCATGAAACTCTTCAGTATGCAAGGAGAACGAGAATGATAATCATTAAGATCTTATATTAAGTGGCTGGATTGGACAGCACTTGTAGCAGAACTGGTGTGAGCTTTCACATGAGTTTCTACTGTACTTTCAGAAAAGTGATAAGGGCATGCTGAGGAGAATAAATTAAATATTCATGTTTTCCTAATGAGCATCAAGGGTCCCTCTGCTTTCTGTTTGGTATTATTCTGTCCAGTCTACATGAAATTAAATCACAGGTGGGAAAGCCACAGGGAATAACACAACGGTGATGATAAGGTGGTATCAGAGACTGGCAGGAGCCTGTGGGACACAGCAAGACTAGCAGATTAGCTGCTAGAAGCAGACCATGTTTACTCATGGCAGAATGCTTACTCATCCCAAAATGGAGCATAGGATCAAAAGGGATTCTAAAATCTGAAAATTTCTAGTCTAGGGGAAGGCCTGAATTGCTGGTGTGGTGCTGGGAGGTGACACAATCAGAGATGCTTAAGGATGAAGAAGAAGAAATGGCAGAAAAGCAGTCTGTTTCTCATTCATGGCGTATGGGTAACTTCTTGTCATAGAAAACATTAACATTTGGGAAAATAAATATTTACTTTAGACACTTAGGGCTAAACTTTAAGAGGTGCAATTACACTGAACTGGAAAATTCCCTGACAGCTTTGCAGAGCCACCTTTGAGTCAACAGTCTCACATGAAGTACTCCAGGCTCCTGAAATGACACCCATCCTGCATGTGGCTTCACATCTGTCTGGGAAGTGGAAGAGCAAGATCAAAAGCCTTCCAAAGCCAAGGAGGTAAAGCCCTCATCCCACTGCATCAGGCACAGGGTTGTTGCATATACCTGATATAATTTCTCTGAATGTGTAGGAACAGAGACCTGTGAAAATGTTAAACCACAACGCAAGTGCTAAGGTTATTTATTTAGGTAGGATAAAGGAGGATGGTCTGCTCTGTGATTCCGCATTAGACAAATGCACTGAGGCAGTTTCTACACTGTAAATCTTCATAGGTGTGGGGTATTTGTTAGAGACAGAAGCACTTTCCTGTCATGCTGTTGTGCAGTCACTAGCCTGCGTAGTCACGTGAATTGTCTCCGCGACTTTAGTCCTTTGAATAATAAACCTTGCTGGGCACCCTCTAGTTTTGGAACATGTAATAAGGTATCACAAATGAATCTTGATCAGCCATTTTGTATTTGCTTTCAAGGTAAGGAGCATACTGTGACTGTCCAAGCTTGGTTAACGAAAAACTATGCGAAGTAGAATTTTTCAGTCTAGTCCGGGAATGGGAGGATCGTATTGTATAGACATAGACATCAGTATTTCCTCCCCACCTTCCCCTTCCTCCCCCCTCCCATTAAAGCAGATGAGAAGGAGGCATAAAAATTAATTTGTTGGATGGGACAGGAAGCAAAGAATAAACCCAAACTACTTTAAAAAAACTGCTGGGCAATAGCTACAGTCTGCTACTCTGACTTGGAAGAAAACTGTAGACTGAAACTTGAAAAGCACTTTGGTAGGCTCTATGAGGGTAGACCCAAGCACATTTTTAATAATCTTTCCTGATAACCTGCTATTTATATCCAGCAAGAAACACTTGCACAATTAAAACCATGTATTGAAACGGTCCTACAGAGCATCAACTGCTGCTCTGTAGTACAAATGACTAGAACGAAATCCCTCAAAAAATACTATCCTGTCATAAAGTTACCCTTTATTTCCTTGAAGCAATGCTAGTTGACCATGCTGACTTAGAGTCAAGTCTTCCAGTCAAATTCATTGACATGTATTTGGGTGGCAAACTATTTTTAAACAATGAATGACTAGAGATAAATCACTATCATTAGTACAGAAGGCAAGGTTCGGTATGGGACCATGCACTTGATCCATGCACAGTACAAAGTTAATAATCTCTCTCAAAGTTTTCTATATTCAGCTTCATTAATCTAGACAAGGTGTAGATACAGCAGTGGCAGAATGAATAATTTGAATTAAAATCCCTGAAAATGAAGGAAAAGTATCAGTGCACTAGCTGGCCCTCATTCACCCTTGCAGAAATATATTCTTTTAAAAGTGTACATTGGTTTGAATTTCAATGCTTGTAAAAGGTTGAGATATACAGATTGAGACACTGACCTTTCTTTTTTGTCCTTAGGTGAAATAGAACACAAGCAATGTCCATGCAATCATCCAGAGACAGGATAAAAAAGGTGAAGCGTACAAGTGTTTCAGTGATGTATGGATAAAAGTCAGTCTTGCAATTCTCTGAGAGGAGAAGAGGTCATGTTGGGGACTTCGGTCCAGCCACCCTGGGAGTTTTCTAAAAGACCCTGAATTACTCCTTTTGACAAGGCAATTAAAATATGAAAAGCAGCGGAAGTCACCCAGTACATACTGAAATTTATAGAGAATGGAAGGCACTTTGACCCTGTCAATATGATTGAGAACCGAACAAAATCCTCCCAAAAGGACCTGCAGCAGAAAGAATGGCAGAGTTCAAAATAGCGTTTAATGAGGTGCTTCCAATACAGAATAGCACAAGTCCAGTGTTTGGACTTGAAGTTGTGATTGCAATGCTGGCAGCATGAGTAAAACCCCAGGTCATCTCTCCAAGCTTGCTGCTCTGCCCACAATACTGATGACACGTTTTTCTGTCCCACTTAATCTTGCACCAAGGGAGGAATGAAGGCCTCTGGCCTGTTGACTTAAGTATTTAAGTGGCAGGTTTGCACCTCATTAGCTTGCAGATAATCCTTCCCTCTTCTACCTAATGCTGGAAAGGTAACCTATTATAAAAGAGCTAAGTGGTAAGAAATCACAACCCAGGTTTGTTTTACCAGATTATTGCTATCTCTGTCTTTACTGGAATTATGTTTGATTATGACAGCATGCATTAAGTGTCATCTGAAAACATTTCCTGGCCATGACCCTGGGGTACTAAGCAGAACAACCACCAGGTTCTGGATCCTGATTAAGCTTGTGAGGGTGAGCAACTGCAAGCTGCTTGGAGAGAGGCTGCACACACCCAGAAACAGACCTCTGGCTCTGGAGAGCCTCTAGAGCAGGTCAGGATGTTACTGCAGGGAAAGGACAGCTGAATGCCAACTGTTTAGGGATCACAGCACATATGTTGGACTGCACATGTATTAATTTTGCCCAAGTCCAGTTTCAGCACAGCTGAATAGATGATCTAATAGCTTTTTAATAGACCTAGGTCTGTGTGCCGAATTATGACCTTCTCGGTCATAATTGGTTATGACCAGCCGAGTGCTTCCAGTGCTTATTCACGCGGCACCTTCAAGACCCAAGAACATATGGGGTTACAATGACATTCACAAGAATTATGCACACATATTGATGGGTGATTTTATCACCAAAAATACATGTCTATAAAATGTGTTCACACTGGCCCCATAAATAACAGTATGTAGCATTTATCAGCAGACTAATAGAGAGAAGTTGTCTCATTTTTCGGCCAGCAGCAAAGCATTCAGCATATTAGATGCTGTTAATTACTTTGTTTTCAATATGTTATAATATACGAAGTTCCTGCATTTTTCCTTCTCTTTTCTCCTGCACTCTTTTGCATCTCTGTGCCGAGGACAGCTGTCCAGGAGCAGCATGACCGACTGTCCTGCCAGAGGAAGGGAGTGGGGAGCCAAGTGCAATCACGCAGCCGACAGGGCGGGGGCCCAATCCAGCAGGCCTGGGGGTGGCTACCAGCCTCAGCTGAGAGCCCACATTGCAGTGACAAGGCTAAGGCTAGGCTGGGAAGCTGGTCCATGGGTCAAGGTCCAGGTCTAGACTGCTGTGTTGCAGTCCAGCTGAGATGCTGCTGCACCATAGCTCAGGCAGGGACTGAGGGTGAGAGCCTTCACTTACAAGTGTCCCTCAGGAAAGTTTTAGGGGAGCATACTTTGCTGGGATTGCCTCCAGCTTTTCTCATTACAGCTTCCTTTAAGGCCTCCAGCTGTGCTGTTTGGACGCTGGCCCCAAGCCCAGGCAGCTGAAGCCCTGCGTGTGGGGGATGGCTGGTGTCCTGCTCACCTTCCCACTGCAGCAAAAGCAGATGGGAGGTTCCTGCCCACACACTCTATTTTTACTCACATGAGAGAAGACGTCTGCCCCACAGCTCTTTGCAAACTTGAGGTGTGTAATTTGCTGGGTTTTCTTTTTGATAGAGTGAAAAATACGCCTCCTCTGCTGCTGTTGAGCACAATCAGTGCTTGAGGAGTAAATGCAGTCTTACCAGGTCTGATTGCACATGCAGGACAGATTATATGGCTGGAGACTTATATAGCAAATAATGGATAGGTTAGAACAGGAACAGCTGACTTCAGAGCTCTCAAAGGGCCTGCCAAGTGCTTGGCCAGTCACACCCAGGTATGTATGAGCACCATTTGCTATGTGGACACCATGAGCTCTGCCAGTCCCCTTTGTGGTGCCGCAGGCTCAGGGTGCTCGAGGTGGGTGCGAACAAGGAGGGTGGCTCAGTGGTGCAGCCCTGCAGGGCCACCTTCGGGTCCTGTTGGGCTCAGTGCAATAAGGTGTGAAGCACCAATGATTCCTGTTGAGGCACTTTTGTACATTATTAATCTGGTTTTTGGACTTCCCATGGGAAAGCACTGTATAAATTTAACTAGTGACAACAATGAAATCCAATACGATTAGATGAAATCACTCTGTCAGTAAACTGATAGGGTATCTGAAATGAACATTTTTATTCAAGGATTTGGCTAGCTTGTAATGGGAAAGGCATGACATGACTGGGTTAGATTTAGATACATGTGCTGATCTCTCCCATGACTACATAAAGCAACTTTTGCTTTTTTTTCCCTGTTCGGTTTGGAAAGTGGTATAAATCCAGAGATGAATGAGGTACTGCCATTGATCAACAGAATTGGATCTATCTTTGTACTAACAGGCTTCTTAGAGTTGTAGAGATTTGTGGTCCTCTTGACAATCAGCAAGAGAATGTGCAGGTTTAGTTTTGAGGCTGTCCTGACAAGGTTTTCCTCTACAAATGAATCTCTCGTGAGACTTTTGACATGTAATTCAAACCATCCCTACAGCATGTATACTGCACCCTGATGTGTTGTATCCTGGTGAGCAGGTTTGGAGAAAGAAACAGCTGTTGGAAGAAGAGCAGGTGTCATTCCCACAGCAGGGATAAAAATGAATAAAAGAGAAGAGAAATCTGTATGACCGATGAGGTATAACAGCTTATGTACTTTCACTAAAGAGGGAGGACAGGAGAATTCTGCTTAAATCAGTCACACGGACGTACTCAACTCAAAAAGGAAAAAAACCTCCTTAAGCTACAGCTTCGGTTGAAAGTCTTCAGTATGTAAGCAAGAAAGACTTGCTTTTTATGGGGTTTGAAACGAATCCTGATTACTGCACAAAGAGTGTGACAATCACTTATTTGAGAGAGGGATGCTATGAGGGTCTAAATGTGGTCCTGCGTACTGTTGCTTATCATGTCTGAGTGTTGCTATGCTGTACACTGGGGCAATTAGACTGAGCGTCTAACTCTGAGTGTTACGGAAGCGTATGTTTAAGAGGCTCTGGTTTGCATCAGTTGGGACCAGCCTGTGTTTTATTCAGTGCTTTAAGGCAGATAAAACCCAGAGACTGAAGCAGACCTCTGTCAGACGCTCTGACTGTGAATAACCCAGGAGCTGGCCAGGGATTGTATAAGCATCTACGTTTTCTGCAAATTACTTCTTCAATAAGGCATATATCATAGTAATCCTTTCCTCAGGATTCTCCACAAAACTAAAAAGCTTAACAGCTAATCTACCCTAGAAAGTTACGGAAATAAAACAACAATGGGAGGAGAAAGGGATTTACTTATCTTATATGATCCAAGTAGTTCCTAGTGTGGCTTGAATAAGTTTTGTGTAACAGGAAGGCATTTCACATGTTATATATGCATTAAAATCTCTAGCTAATCTCTGGCTAAGACTCATTAAAGACACACTAGTGTTTTAATCCAGGGTGTGTCATGGTGCCTTAATTAAAAAAAAACCAACGAAAATCAATCTAAGCACAGGGAGTAGCAGTAAACATACCTCAGGAACCAAAGTAGTCCCATCGCAATACTTGCCTTTGGCGTGTTTCTAGATATGGACTCTACTTGTTTGTAATCACTTGTTATGCAGGGCCCTGCCCACTGACTTTGTTCTGGGCTTCACCTATCAGTTCCTGCATTCATACACCGAGCCTACAAGCAAAAGGTTTCCAGACCTGTGTAAAAAGTCCTAGCAAGGCTGCACATCTGCAGACTGTGCTCTTTCAGCATTCTTTAGCATCTCTGTAGGAGCTGCTGGCCTTTCTATATTTTTAGACTAAAGTACAGATTGTCATCTATTTATTTACTTACTGGTTAACTTGGGAAGCTAAAAAAACAGGCACATTTTTGTTCATTTAAAAATAAAAAAAAAAATTTAGCTTGGCTAAAGATATAACAGACCTAACCATATAGATGTTCCCTTAATGTTTTGTTGCTTTTATGTTTCCTGCTGTTTCATAAGGAGAGATTAGGCATAGAAATATTCAAAATAATCCTCCATAGTGTTTTTTTAATTGCATAATACCAGATGTTCCGAAGTTAACCTTTTTTTTTTTTCTTTCCTGCTTTTTTT
>VXBL01001314.1:2675303-2711210 GCA_013400195.1 Aramus guarauna
CCCCCCCCCCCCCCCCTTTTTGAGTCATTTCGTATGTTTTTTTCTTTTAGGGCAATTATAGAAGAGGTGGGAGCTGAGCATTGAGCCCAGCCCAGACTCAGAAGCTGGGGAGAACTGAGTACAGGGACTTGCCAAGTTTCCTGCTTCCCCACTGGGTAGAACTGCACTTCCCAAGTCTCAGGCATCCAGAGGGGAATTTTCTGGCTCTTTAGAGCAAGTATAATGATGAATGACACAGTGCCTTTTTTCCTCATTTCTTCTCCATCTAAATTGCAAATGAAATCAAATGTATTAAAAAGTCAGACAAAAAGTTTGTAGAATTTAGAGGAATCCTATGCAAAAGAAATTTCAGTACTTGCAAAGCAGCAATCTGAATAAAAAACCAAAACTTCTCTAACTGCATCCTACAGCTCCAAACATCTTTTTATTGGAAAAGAAAGGTTTAACTGTATGATATTGTGTCTTACATTGCTGCTTTTACTTCTATCTCCGGATATGTACCTGAATCATTGTGAAATTCATTCTTTTTCAAAGCTTTTTTTAATATTTTTTTATGGCATTTGGTATCTCCTGTCAGATAAATAGATTCCTTAAGTTTATAATGTGGTGGAAGTTATCCTGCTCTTTTGCATTTCACTGAATTCCATTAATAACAAATGTCAAGCACTTCTCATATCAGTTCCATTCAAGAGAAGAACTCAAGAAAAGCTAGTGAAAAATTGTGCATCTGAGCAAATGTTTGAGAATCCTTGAAGACTGAATAATGGAGAGTTGTAGTGAAACATATCAGCTGAATGAGGGATAATGGAAAATCATCCATCCATTTGAGCGTGTCATGGGAACGACCTTGGGAGTACTATAGAGCAAAATATAACTGATAGTCTAATCCATGGATTTTCTAATGGATTCTTATGGAATTAATATTTTTTTTATGGATATATGACTCTGAGGTGTGTATTGCATACATGCACTGAATAGCAAGAGTCTTGTTCATGCAGTGAAGCTGTATTATATATTTGAATTTATATAATAGGAAATGAGTCTGAGTTTCTGCTCTTATCTTTGCCTGTTGAGCTGAGCTGATGAGAGAAGTATCATTGAAAACTCTGTTAGGAGACAGACCTGTTAGTTTTACTTCTCTCACGTGGAACTTCAGTTCAGAAGTCTCAGCAGGGGCACTGCAAGCATCAGTTGCTTCCTCCCTAGCTGTAACTAACTGGAGCAATAGTGTTGCAAGAAGGAGCTTCAGCAGTCTGCAGAGTGCTAAGTAAAGTGCAGCACAAATGAGCTTTTGATATCAAGAGTTTCCTTTTTCCACATGTTGCCATAAGAGTGGGAGGAGAGGAAAGATATGGTGGGGCAGTCTGGAAAGAAAGCAAGCAAGCAGCTGACTCTCCAGAATTAGGTCTGTGCTGAAAAGGCAGAAAACAGCAATGCTGAAGAGAGCACGTGCTGAAGATAAAGTGCAGGAGAAATTATCTTGCGTATACATCCAAAAGGATGGACAAAAAATTTACATTCTCTGGCACAGTTTATGGAAGAAACAGCTGCACTGCACTCTGCAGCAGAGACAGGTTACAAGGGACACGTGACAGCTTGGGGTATGTGTGCTGTTGTCGCGTGGGCTTTATTCTCACAGGTGCTCACCAGCAGGAGCATGAAAGAGGTAGTATCCTTGAAGCAAGCTTTGTTAATGCCTCATCTCACAAATCATTACAAAGCATAGCTGGATGAATGGGAAAAGCCAGTAGATTATTTCAGTACAAACTGCCATTAAAAGTTTTCTCAAGAAGGAATCACATGATAAAGCAAACTGTAAGTGATCACTGGAACTTGGAAACTGGAGGTGAATTAGGAGGGAAACTTAGATAAACCCGAAAGTCATAAATAATTGTTTGGGGAAAAAATTACACTGTCTGTTGGTGGGTTTTATTAATTGCAGTCAGTGATGATGTTGAAAAGGGAAGTGAGGGAAGCACTAACAGTGATGTCAGAAAATATTTAGACCTACCCACAGAGGAAAACAAAACAAAACCCAGATTAAAAGCAGTGTTGGCATAATGGCTGGATGATGAAACAGATGTTCTCAAAAGTAAAAGCAGCAGACTTTTTCCATGTTTGGAACAGTGAAACACAGATAAAAGATCTGCAATGCACCGTGATGTTGTTATTAGACAGGGATAGTAAAAAAAACAACAGCAAACAAAACCTATCTTCAAATTTGCTGATAAGGTGGATTGATCGTATTTGTATTCAATTAGATGATTGACTAGAGGCACAGCAAATGAGTTCACCTTACTTCTAATGCTGCTTTTTCATGCAATTTGAAAAATCTTTTTTGATAAAAGTTTGCCGAGTTTGTGCTGTCTTCTGAAGCTCTTTGTTCTTGTCAATAGTTTCAGTAAAGTCTATGCAATGTAGGCAAGAGAAGGAATTCATTAAACCTGAAAATTGGGAAATATTATTATTACTGTTATTGTTCTTTTAAAAAGATAATCTATCTTATTGCTCAGCAATACTGAGAGATTATTTCGGAGCCAAATTAACCTAGTAAACTACAAAAGATAGTGATCTGCAGAAATCACAGATCTATTCACAGTAGATTTGAGGTACAGAGATTGCAGAGATATGTGATTTATGTGTTTGTATACCTTAACCTATCAAGAATTACATGGCATATAATGGGATTTCTAGCATTTTCATGGAAATATTGTAATACTGTGTGTTGTGAATGGTCAACTTGTTACTAAAAGCAAACCATGACTATTACAGGTATCTATTAACAGTGAGTAGTAGGTAATGTGAAAAAAAAAAAAATTCATTCCTCTCCAGATGGGAAGGACACCTTAATAAATCTAAATTAAAAGTAAAAACAAGCGAAAAAAAAAACTGTTTTCCCACAGAAGTCAGGCAAAATTCCCCTTGAATGGATGAGAAATACCATAAGCTTGAGTCTAAAATGACCTCCTCTTTCATGCCTTCAGACAATTTTAGACATGAAATGAGAACGTTCGCATGATCAGAACTCAGAATTTGCAAGGACTAAAAAAGCCATTACCACCCCAAATCTAGTTAGGTTTGGACCTGGCTTCTGTCTGAACACTGGCTCTATGCTTCATGGTGGCCCTCTCTCCCAGACCAGATATTATAGAAAGGGTTTCACACCATTTAAAGATAGATTTTACTGTCGTTCCTTAGTTCTAACCATCACCAGTGATTCCCCAAATACCTCTCTTTAGATGATATTCGGTCTCCAGAGATCGTCTTTAAAGCCTGGCATAAATAGATATTTTAAAAAGCTAACAGATTTTGGCAGGTTTAGCCCCAAGCCACAGAAACAGAAATCTTCTGTAGTAAATTCTTCATAAACATCAAATAAAACAAAGTCACTGTTTTGTTCACAGTGAACTTACAGTCTAAAGATCAGCAAAAGATAGCTGTAGTATATAGACAGAAAAAGGAACAAAAGAATCAGTATTTGCTTGTTATGATAGGCAGTGGCTCAGGCTACTAATTGCTAGATTTAAGAGTCATCAATATTTGTTTAAGTGTTTTGAGGGAGGTGTTTTTAAACACTAAAAGGAGAAGTTTTCAGAAGTACGTACAGATAGTTCCTCCTGCAGCTAAGGGAGCAACATGAAGCTGTTACTGTGGAAATCTGGTAAGCAGAAAAGGTGGGTCTATGGAAGAGTGGGAAGAGAGGTTGATATTTCATGGTGAGTGGGATATAATAGGCACGAGGTTTGGTGGAATGGAAGAGAGACATGTGGAGAAATGCAAAGGGAGAATCCAATCACAGTTTGTATACATCAAAAATCATCTCTTGCCATTCAGTCAAAACATATGCAAGACATGCATATGTTCTTATGGATCCTACAGAATTGGTATAGATAGTGAGATTCTTCCAATTAGAAATATCCCCTGTGCTCAGAGTAATCAACCAGAATGGCAGAGGGCCAGTTTCAAGGCCTAAAAGAGCAGGAAAATGGTTTTTCAGGTATCGTTTTGAACAAGTATGGGCAGAGTAAGGTTGAAGAGAAGCAGATATTTCAGCTATGAGATAAGAGCTTAAATATGGAAAGAGACAAAAAGACACAGTATTTTGGAAATGTTTGGCAGAAAGATATCTTTCTGGATGTGAGGACCTAGGAAAAAATCTGACTTGGAGGTAATGTCCATGGTATAGGTCTGAAGGACTGAGAAGGAAGGAGAAGTTATTAGCACCAACCAGAAGAAAAAAAAAAAAAAATAAAGCAGAGCAAGAGAAAAATTGAGAGTAAAATTGATGAGGAAAAAAATATGTAAAGAAAAATCTCATGAGAATTTGCTAACTCATTGTCTCATGAGAAGAGCTCACCTTTGTAGAACGTGCTCTAGGGTGCAGCCAGGGCTCCATTACTTCCCAGTAAACTCCAGGCAAGAAATCTTTATGATTTCTGTCAATTTGCTATCCCAATTTCCGTGTGGTTGGCCAGTGAACAAAGTAACCCTGTGAGGTTGAAGCCACTGTGTATAATGGGCATTATTTGGATTTGTAAATATTTTATCTATCTGCTCCATTGTACTTTTTCTCCCAGATACGTTTTAAGTATATTTTGTAAAATAAGAAGAAAGTAATTATGAACAAAGGAATGTACTGTTCTAATTATGTTGGAGGAGCTAAGAATAGAGAGGGAATTAGATAAATACAAATGTTTATAAACATTCTTTGGTGATATTAGCTGGCAGGACTTGCTGAAATTTGTGACAAACCTGGAAATAGGATAGCAAGACCAAAGATAAAGTTCAGCTTTGAATATTTCCTCTGATATTTTTTTCAGTCTTTTTATTTTTCCCTCCTTAGTATCTTTTACTGCTTTTAATTGAGACCTCAAGGGAAGGAAGTATATTATAATTTATGGTAATGAGTTTTAGTTCCTGGCCTCATTTTCTTTTTTTCTGGTGTCATAGTAGCAAGGCTTATTTTGCTAGGTGATGGAGAAGGGGAAAAGATCTACTAAAACTGCTGTGCCAGGAAGAAATAACAACAACAACAAAAAAGGAATAAAAAATTTCACACATAAAATGCATGATGAGTTAGCGGTTTCCCCATACCTAAGGCCTTTGCAACATTTCAAACAATGCCTATTAGAGGAACCAGGGCTCTTCAAAGAATCTGAAAGAGAAGGTTAGGATTGGACAACAAGGTGGGAATTCCCTACATGTCCCCTAGTCCTACTCTGCCAAAGAGCTGGTACATGGGTGTCCACGTGTGACCAGATCCCATTCTAGTGCATATTCAGGGCACAGATGTGCACCCAGATGTGGGAAATTTTGTCCCATGGAAAGGTTCTTCCAGCTGGAAAACTTCAGGGATCACAGTTCTGGCCTTGAATAAAGGGAGCACAGGTTCAAGACAAGTGCAGAGGTCAGGCTTAACCCCTTGACATAACATAAGTTGGAGGAAGTCCCAATATGTCTTTGTTTTTTTGACCAGAAATGTTACTGTGGAATTAGGAAGTCTTTCCTGATACAGGTATTGCTGAACTGCATTTAATTCCTGAGGCAAAGGGGCAGCTGTACTTGATGGAATGTCATTTGTGAGCAGGAATGAACATTTTATTAATTGAAAAAAAGCCTTTATTTCCCTTGATACTTGTGGATTTGAAGACACTGGTATGTAATTTTTTTTCTTCTTAATCTGGCTAGAGTGATGACATGAAATTACTTTAATTCCTAGTGCTTTATATTCAACAGTGGTTTTCAGTCTGCAGTTCACATAGCCTTGAGTGTCCACTGGCTAGTTCTGAGCGTGCTGTGAAAGGTAAATTAACAACAACAAAACAATTCTAGGAATTGTAATTTTATATTCACTGTGTAAATTCTGCACCCTCCTAGAATCTTTTAAAGTGTCCACTAACAAAATATATGTTGAAATTTGCTTCTCTAGAAAAAAGCAAGAGTAAATGTCAGTTCGGGTTTCTTAGCTTTAAATTTTTCTTGCTTTACAACTTTAACATCATACAAGATGAGAACAATAAGTTATTGCTAGACAGTGATGTATCATAATATTTCAAGGTTAAAACTCCAGCATATAAAACAATAATATGCATGGTATTACAGGTATTACAACTTGATGTTGCAGTCTTAGGACAAGAGCTATAACAAGAATGAGAAAAAGGATTATGCTGATCTTTCATTTATGTAAAAATATTAGGAAAAGTATGAATTTATTGTGGGTGTAGTTTCCATAAAATATTCTTTTACTTTTCCTCTGACTTTTTCTTGAAAATCATTTTGAGCTTTCTACACAACATGTCGATTAAAGACTGCCATGACTTTCCTCGTCAAATTAAAGTTTGTGTTAACACTCGGCATCCTAGTTAGGATTCAGTTCTGAAAATAAACTCATGGCATATGCAACCGGTTACAGAGGTACGGACTTTATCTGTTAAAATATATTTAGTGCAGGGACTGACTTTTTTTGTGTTCTGTATAGGCCTGAGTTCATGGTCAGTGCTATATAAATACAGTTTTAAAGGCCTCTGTTTGTGAGTTTAAATATCTTTAATTCAGTTCTTTAATACAGCCAAGTCAGGACTTTATTCACTTTGATGATTAAGGGGAAATGTGTTTCTACCTTTTAAATTCTGATTTGTATTGAATTTGTAACAGTTTCCTTTGCCCAGTACCACTGAAAAAGATGTGGTCTTGATCTGATTTGTATGGTGCTTTTTGTTCTCATATTCCAGACCCATAAAATTAATTTTAATATTTAATTAAAAAACTGCTAAATCAACTGATTATTAAGTAGATGTGCTTGTACTAGTAACAGTATTGAATATATTATGCCATTGATCTGCTATAATTATGTCTTCTCCTTTTACCAGACCTAAGCAGTGAAGTTGAGTTACTTACCTCAAATCTGGCTATGTAAGATGAAAATTACCTAGCTGCAAGAAAATTAATTTTGTGAAGACACAATAAGAACAAATGGTGGATACCTGATTTGCTACCTTGTGTTTCCTCCTGTTGTCTACAAAAGAGAGCTGGATTTGAATCATTGGTTGGTTTTAAATAAATACATACAAACACTTATAATGTCACACAAAGATATTTGGATAAATATTTAATATAAATCTCTCTCTTGTAACTTCCTTTTCTTCCAGCTGTTGACTCCACGACCATTGTGACTTGTGCTTTTGTCATTTTCAGGCAGTGGTATTTATGCTCACTGTGGGGAGCATAACATGAGAGCCAGGATCCACAGGGCCATTTCCCGGCCCCTCGCAGTGCAACCCGCCTCTGCTGGGTGCATCGGCGGCCGTATTACTTCCCAAGGAAGTCAAAGGTTTGATGTCTGCCCTGTGAAGCCCTACATGTCCTTAGCAGTTGCGATCAGTCCTCTAGGAAGCACAGAGTGCCTAGGGAGAAGAGAATTTTCATTTTTTTTGGACAGAATTTGGGTCTGGAAGTTTTTCACATAGCTGTTTGGTTGACATCATGGGTGATGGCTAATGCGGATCTCAGAAAATCTGCATGAAGTGCTGGGCAGGTGCTTCTTGAAAGTGTGCTTGAAACTGAAAATCCAATTTCTGTAAATATTTCTAGGGTATTATCAAAGCTGTAATGGCTGAAATAACTTGAGTTCCTATAGTTAGTTTAAGACTAGAAGGTAAAATCTTTCTGGATTGGATGCTGAGCAGCAGAGGGATTTGCTAATTAGATTTAATTGTGTCAGCCTGCAGTGCCTGATAAAATTCAAATCAAATACTTTGTTGGCATGACGAGCCATGTAAAGCAGTGCCAAACTGAAAAAAAAAATAAAAATAAAGAAGCAGATCCTCAGATACTCTGCTTCTGGCTGGAGGTACTGCTTGCCCAGCATTAGTCTATGTTGTGGCTGGGGGTTTTATTCTCTGTCTCCATTTATCTCTATTGTCACATCCTCATTTGACTCCAAGTTGCTTCACAGCAGACTGCTGTTGTGGCTTTGTGTGCCTATCTCAAAGACGGTGACTGTTCCTACAAGGAACAATGTACCTGGCTGTACATGGTTGGAATCAGATAAATGAAAGATCCCGGAGGCTGGAGAGAGACTGGGACAGGAGAAATGTGCCTGAAGCAGGAAGGCATTTGAGCTGAAGAGAGGGCAGATACTAAGGGCTGTTAGGAACAGAAGTGATTTCTTTTTTTTTTTTTTTTTTTTTGGCAGTTAAAAAAATTAGGTTGATAGTTTAGATTGCCTCAGGCAGAGAAAATAGTTTTAAATAGAGAGGAAGCACAGAGGCTGGTGACAAGAAGAAGGCAGTCTGGAATGATGAAGTGAACCACTGGTGAAATGGAAGGTATTCTGCATAATCAATGCCTCTTCCAAAATATCAGTGTTCAGTTGATTGGTGTAATAATGCTGGAGATCAGCCTGCTGGAGAGAGGTGAGGTAATGCGAGGAGTACGAGGAATATCAAATTACCTGTCAGACAAAGTATATGAATGTAGTGTTCATGAATTAGTGTATTACCAAAGCAGGTGCTAAGCAGTGTCTGACTGAGAAGGAGGATGGATCCTCTCTTTCCCTGACATGATTTCCTACCTAGGAAGTGATGCTGGCCTCTGCGCTGAGATACAGACCTATTAATTATCAGGGTTTTCTTCATATGAGCTTGGTCTGTGCCAAGTCCTGAGCCAGGGTACCAGAGAGCTGGGATGTACCTCTGACTGTGCCGTGAGCGTACAGCTTGGCTTCGGGTACTTCACTGGCCTGCACTTCTTTCTCCCTTCCCCAGTCTCCTGAAAATACCAGAGGGCAGAGGTGATCCTTTCCTGTTTCTGGGGACTCTGGCACAATGTGCATGAACTTGGCTAGGGCTTTGAAGCTCTACTATAATAAACATATGTTACTTTATTGGTTTTTGCCAGCTTTTGGTTGAGATGTCATGGGATTTTGGATTAACGCATATGTTTGACATGTCATTCCCGTTCCTCTAAGGATAGAAAGAAGCAGTTGGGCACACTCCTGTAAGAGTAGGTGTAGGGGATAGGAAAGATGCAGAGGAGACCTGGAGATGTATGGCTCTGGCAATCTCAGTTACTGTGATTTCATCAGATCCATTGTGTCATGGTGACTGATTGTATACATGTCCTTGCCTACCAGGGACAGACAACAAGGCAAAACATTTTAGCTTCAAGCCTCTTCCAGCCTAGTAATGCTGTTGTGTGTCTAAGCCGCTTGCTGTTTTTCAATTATAGCTTTGTTTTTTTCTCTTCCTCTAGAAGAAAACAAAATAAAATATCACAGTTTCCTGCTGGCCTGCATATTCTACAAATGAACCACCATTTCCACTGCCCTGTTCATTACTGGAATTACTCTTGACAAAAATATTTAGTATTTTTGTGTTGGCAAGCTGTGTATTAGGAAGAGATGAGAAAAGGATCATCATTAAGATGAAAAATGAGGGCAAATCCGAGGTGATAAGGGGAGTATGCTGTGAGGGACAGAGTTAGAAGTGAGACTGCTAATATCTGAAGGAAATCCATGTTAGGAAAGAGGACAAGGAGACAGAGATCTAAGAAAAAGGAAACTGCAAGGAAGAGAGGCTGAGAGAGCCTGAAGAACTTTGTAGAGAAAGGAGACCAAGGCTGTAAAATCAAAACCAAAATTATCCATGTGCTCTGGTAAGGTTTAGACTGGTTGCCACAATGGTTTTCCAATAAGAGCACAGCGCAGGTTATTATCAGTAGGAGAAGGGACCGCAGTTCTGAGGTGTGGTGCTTGTAGCAGACTGCCTATAATTTTTAGCAGCAGCTAAGGGACAGCCCTAGTCTCTTGTACTAATAATTTAATCCCAGCCCAAAACTTTTCTAGGCTTCTTTGCGAAACCTGCACTCCATATTGCTGTACCTACCTAGGCATTAATGTTTGAGCTGGCTGATGGAATAACCTCACAATCGAGAGAGCAAGTTAAGCATACAGCTGGCTTTCATGGAATTTATGGTATGCCCACTTCTTTTTTGGAAAATGTATGTAAACTTCTAAATCATTTAAATGCTTTGAAAAACCTACTCTTAATCTCAGTACTTTGAAACTATGAGTGGAAAGATGAGGTTACATTGGGTAAAGCCTTTGGCGCTGTTCACTACAGCAGTAAAAATTCAATGAGGAAGTGTTGAAATTGTGTCAGAGGAAATTGTTCCAGCAGGGAACTTGAGACTATAAAAATAAATATATATTGCTGCATTGTGAAATGTTAATAGACAATTTGAAAAAAAGACCTTGGGCCTTGTAGTCCAGATGTTAAAAAAAAAAATTGCAAAATGTCATTTAAACTGTTTTTCTTCTGATACACTCAAGAGTGAGGCAGAAAGCTTGGCATCTATTCAGTCTCACTAACCTTGAAATGACTGGAATAAATCTCTGTGTAGCAGGACAGAGTTCACTCATGAAGCCCCCTTTTTGGTTTAGTAGAAATATAAAGACAATACAATATGGAAGGGAGATCATAAGAAAGTTTTACACTTGGCACCACTTAGGAAATCAGTGCTAAATGGGGCTCATAATTATTCTACAATGCAACTAAAAAATTAGGGGGGAAAAAAAAAGTTATATGTGATAAAGCAGAGGACAGTGTAAAGTCTGGTGGCAAGTTCACTCAAATTAAACCCATTTGCCAGGTCTTGCAAAAATGAGTATTTTTTACATAACAGAGAGTTGCTCCAGGAGCTAGTTATCAGTGTTTCTCAAGCAGTGTGTCACAAGTGTACTGCAAAACATGGAAAAAGTGAAGCATAGCCTAATATAAATGTTTCCTTTTGCTTGGCTCATTTTGATGTTAATTGTGCAGACCTGCAGCTCTCTTTGGTTGAAATTTCTCTCTCTGCAAAGCAGAAACACTAATGTTACAATTAAAACCCTATTTTCAGTGCTCAGGTGGGACTTCCATGGTGCATAGACCCTGTGTTGAAGTAATTTCCGTGTTATTGCTTTTTCAATACTTGACATCTGCAGTAGGTTGTACCATGTTCTCAGCAAATATTTATGTGAGGAACACGGCTTAAGGCAGCATATAAGTTTTCACAATAGACAGAGGGTAAAAGGAAGGGTACAGAGATTTTCACGTGGCTATTGTTACTGTTCACCTTTGCTATCTAGTTCTCTGTGACCTGGCAGTTGCACAAAACACATTCTACTAATGAAAAACCCAGTTTAAAAAAAAAAACCAAAAGAAATTATTATTTTTTTTTTCTTTAAGTCTGACCTTCTTCCAAGTCAGAACAAGGGCAGTATAGTGAGTTTTAATGCATCAGAAGGGTTAATCTGGAATTGCCTCTTCTGGATAATCTTTTGTGTTTCCTGCTGTTTTCTTTAAATACTTCCAGCTGCATAACTACTGTAATAGCTATCCTAATTTTCAGCCAATGGCCAAGACAACATGAAACTTCACTCCGGGCCAGTTTGATTCTTAGTGAAAGCTAAAGCACACATTTAAAATTCTAGTAGAATACAAAGGTTTCTGATAACCACAGTGGTATAAATTTATAATCACTAATAAAATTTTCTGTCTTTTTTCTGCTAAGTCCCACAAATTAACATACTGTTTCTTACAAATTATCTTGGGGTTTGCATGTTCAACAAGAAAGAATGGAAAAGGGAGCCTTTTGAATTGCTACTGTAATTTGGTGTGCAAGATCACGTTGCAGTTGCCAACAAGCTGAACACCACGTATTTGGTTCAGGAAGCGCATCCATGTTGAAATGAAGTTTATATTCCTAGTCATTATGGGAGAGGATGAAAAGGAAACCACCTCACTGTTTTTTAGTGAGGGTGATATAATGGATACATCAGAATCAATTGCACTGAGAGTAATGGAGTGAGGCTGCCCACATCATTACTCTGCAGACATTCCTTTTGCCCGCTCCTCCCACTGCACACAGGATCTGATTTTGGTGGTTCATTCCTTGTGTCACTTCTTTGCAGAGACGATTTTGTAAAAATACATTTTCCCTTCAAGCATGCTGTTGTGAGGTTTCTTTTCAAGGAGTTGGAGGGTACCAGTGAAAATTAGCAGCTCAGGAAAAAAATAAATCTAAAGCTTTTTTTTTTTTTTTATTTTTATTTTTTTTTTAAATACTGGGCTAAAATAAGAGTAACAGTAGGGTTTTATGGCTTAGGGGCTGGACACTCCAAACTCTGTTTCTAGCTCTAGCAAGGCTCTGATCATGCTTCTTTTTCTTTTCCTACCTTCTGGCCATTGTGTTTACTTGGAGTCTAAATCTCCAGTGCACTAAATATTTGTGCAAGGCACGGTTTGCACAGTGCAAAGAGGCCATCGGTCCATCTGGTACTTTGAAGTCCTAAGGTCAGAGGTGGCTATAGTGATGATTTAATGTCATCTGCATGGGCAACAGCCTGCATCTCATAGCCTAATAACTATGGATTTTAGAAGAAAAATTAAAAAATCCAGTTTTTCACTGCTGACAGTCTGAGGTATGATGACTGCAGGGGGCAAAAAGGGAAGGAGAAGGGAATGAATAACATCAGAGATGACTGTTATGGGCCTAGCTTCCCTCTAGGTGTTCAGTTAAGCACCTACATACAGTAGCCTGACTCTCCAGAGCACGTCATCT
Source organism: Aramus guarauna (assembly GCA_013400195.1). Taxonomy (NCBI): domain Eukaryota; kingdom Metazoa; phylum Chordata; class Aves; order Gruiformes; family Aramidae; genus Aramus; species Aramus guarauna. The sequence continues at coordinate 2,687,907 of VXBL01001314.1, forward strand.
ACCTTTACATTGGCCTATTTAAGCTGCAGTGCATCCCCCTGAGATACTCTTCCAGGTATCAGCTGCACTGGCAAATGTTATGAGTGTTATGGTACAGGAAAGGCTTTGTAACAGTGCCTGTACATAGTCTGATTGTAGACTATATTTGTACTGTTAAATGCCTTGGGAACTACAGCCCAATTTTTGTCCCTTATCGTAAGTGGGGAGGGAGAATGTGTCTATTAGAAAAGCCCAGAACAGGCACAAAGAAATATTTGGAACAAATGAATGTCAAAGGACATCTCTTGACTAGTGCAATACAGCCAGAGTGGATATTCCAAAGTGGCCAATTCAGCCCAAAATAGCTACAGTGGTTGCATGGGGATTATTGAATTCAATTATTTTCAGTGTTTTTCCTTTGACTAAAATATTGATCTTAAACTAATTACCTATTACTAAAGGTGACTGTAAATGCAAAGTTATGCATTTGGGAAAGGGATTTAAACAGGGCCAGGGGGTCATGCCTTATAATTGAGGCTTAATTAGAAACAGAATAAGGGTGTCACAGGTCTAAAACTTTAAATACACTGTTACTGTCAGAAACCTTTAATAATGTAAATAAAGAAAATGAAATTGTTTTAAATTCAAATAATCACTTAAGTAAAAATATATGTTTTACCAAAGAAATTAAATTCCAAAGGGACAGAAAGTAAAAAATATCCTTTTGGTTTCTGTTACTTTCAGTGGTATGTGGATACAATATTATGTGTTTGAAATTGATAATTAATACATATTGGTGAGAAAGGAAGAGTAGCCTCTGCTTGCATATACAGCTTCGTTATAGGCCCTATGTGTTTTTTTTTATTTTATTTTATTTTATTGTGTCACGAAGTGAATGATGCAGTCCATGAAGCCAGGAGTAAAACACCCAGGAAAAGCATAGCAGGACACTATTAAAGACCTGGAAGGTCTTTAGCTGAAGATTAAAGTGCACTGCCAGAGCTCAGTGCAGAACCGTGCCCAGTTCTCCTCACAGAACAAACAAAACTCAACTAAAATAAATAAATAGTTGTATTGGACTTTGTTATATAAAACTGTGTCTGCCCTCATCAGTTAGTGACATTCTATGGTAAGTGATAACGAAGTGACAGACTTTCTAGTTCAGCAGTTCTCTAGTTAAAAGAAGTGGCGAGGGATGAATTTATTGCATACAGGACATCAGGAAGCCACGCTGGTGAACACTATATCTGTGCTGGCTGCATAGGGGAGGATGAAGGGGGTAATATTCCTGGAAATGCTAGTATGTAAGGTTCCAGTCTTCTCCGTGCTCAATCCAAGGAGGTTGGGTGCCACCCAACCTGAATTTTGCTTTTCTCTTCTTTTACCATAGCAAGACAGCTCTTACCCACTAGAGCCATACGTTTGGGATAGGTGAGATATAGGTTTCTGACTGCAGTGTTATGCTTCTTAAGCAGCAGCAGCACAGAAGAGATTTTTGGAAGAGCTGGACAGATGAGGCCCCTTTAATAGGACTTCCCAGGACAGTATTTCTCTTCTCATGGTCAGGCTGGAGGTGTGCAGTGGCAGCAGCTAAAAGAGGCACAATGCACAGTAAATTGAAATTACCATAAAACCATTGAAGCCATGATGTCTGACAGTAGATAGCCAAGGTATTTAATTATATTAATTTATATAAATTCCCTGCAATAACTGATAAACTAATTTAAAGCTGAATTGGTATAATGATAAATAGGATTATTGCAGGCACTTTGAACTAAAAACCCTATAAAATACTAATAATTATGTATAAGGGCTGTTAAGTGCTACATGAAGCTCAGAAAAGATGTGGGTAAATGGTCTGGAAGTTCACTGTGGACAATTCCATCTGGAGGGGACCTCAAGTCATGTTGCTGCCCCTGTGGTCCGGGGCAGAGAATCATTCTTGGAGACAGATGTCTTTAGTACTGTTGTCATAGCCGTAAGATCCATAGCCTTGGCTGTGTGAGAGCTAAATTTATAAAGACTGACAGTGCTTTAGAACTGTGTATAGGAAGGAACAGTCTCGGAGAGTTCCCAGGACTGTCTTCTTTCTAACACCCTGCCCTGAGAGGCTGGATTTCTGTTCACAGGCTTTGGGTGGGCTCAAAACAAGGGCAATGTCTATTAATGAAGCCAGTAAAGCCGTTCTGTATTTTTATTAGCAGCAAGTTGTTTTGGAGCTTTCTGGCTCCTGTGCCATCAATCATCAAAGCAACTCAAACTGTTTAGTCTGCTTCTGGACCTTTTCTTGAACTTTCCATCAGGGGGCCTTGGGGAGTAGAAAGCAGTGATTCTTAACAGAAGAACAGAAAATGGAGCAATGAGAAAAGCTAAGCCAACTTCTTTGTTTGATTTCTTTTGTGAAATGAGACAAAAGAAAGAGAGAGAAAGATATTGAGCAATCTAAACTAGGAAAGTGAATACTCTGACACACTGCACATTTTCTATTTGTTTCAGTGGAAAAGAGGCTCTTTGCTACCATTTTTGCTGTTTTATAAACTATCCCTATGCTGTTTGATGTCAGTTTGGAATGCTCTTGTGTTTACCCTTTTTGATGATGATGCATAGTATGAAATGGGCTAAAGAAATATAAAAAACCCCACACTCTATGAACTGAGTTACTTCTGCCTTCTCTCTTGTTCCTCGCAGCTCTGTTTGTTAAGTTTCTTATTTCCCTTCATCTTCAGATTTCCAGAATCTCCTAGGTTTTTTCTCTTTCTGCCAGCTCTTACAGCAGATGGAGAAATATGTAGACTAAAATGATAATCATTAGATAAACTTCACAGTTACAGAAGTGAGAAAAAGAAGAGTCAGCAAAGAGGTAGGTTTATGGAGACTTGTGTTCAATTATCTGCTGTGATAGAGACTTCATGGATCACCTGCATTTCGCTTACATCCATCTGAATTTTATGAAAATAGAGATGAAGAGTACGTTTCTACTTTTCAGCTATGTTATGAAGCTAAACAAGAGCATGTGGTGTTCAGTACTTTGAGAACGGGAGTTGTGTAAGCACTTTGGATAGGTGTACTAATCATGTATCTCTGATTGCATCTTCTGAACAATGATCTCACCAGGACAACCCTGATATCAAGCAGCTTTTAACATCCATCACAGTAAATACGAAACCCAAGTACTACAGAAATGTTTTCTTTGAGATATTTTTGAGAAACAGAGATTACATGATCCAAGTTAGGGTACATAAAAATGTAGTATTTTATTGTCCACACAAATTGGATGACCCAGCACAGGTCTTGTAATAATAATAATAATAATTAATAGTAATAATTAATATAATAATAAATATTAGCATTCTACACCTCACAGATCCACATGTGAGAAAATTACAGTGCCCTATGTTCTAATCAGGTAGATGGATAGAAAATTTATTATTGAGCTTCATGAGCTACTATGGGCATAAGGTACCATTGACTGTGCTTCTTTATTGTGGCATGCAGTCCATGGCAAAAGGTGTCTACATGATTAAGTCTAAGCAAGGCAGATTTGAGAACAATTTCCTATGTTTAATGCAGAAAGGTCAGCAAAACATGTATTCTGCCTTCAGAAAACACCATCTTACTTTAATCTAGCAGGTTGCCTATTTAGCTCCCATCATCATTATTTTCTGAGACTTTGTGTTATCAGGTGGGTTTAGTGCTATATTCAATTTAGTGAGTGCTGCACTAACAGTTTTGTTTACCTTTTTAAAAATAGTCTTGTAATTTCTTTTCATTTGCATCCTATTCTATACAAGCACTGATGCAGTGTACACAATGCACTGTAATTAACAGAGAATAGTCTGAAGAAGGCTGCACAAGTTCTTATTACCTAAATCCATCCTGACTGTCTCTGAAGGGAAATGTGGGTAGTACTACACCCTTTGGGAAGAAACTTTTCTTTGATTAGCCTTATTGGTCACTGAAGGTCATTTTTTATTCTAATGAAATACAGCTGCAGGTGCCTTTTATCTGTATATAAATAAGAAGCTTGTGAATGCTGAAAACTCCTGAGGGACTGGTTTGTGTGTTCAGTGTTTCTCTTTGATACGTAAAGCAATGATAAATAATTATTTATGTCCTATGTGCAGGAACAGACACAATGTCCGCACTCACTGAATATATCCGACATAAATTTCCATGCTGAAAATGTCTCTTTTGCATGTCTTTCCTTAATATGGACTACTTAAATTCACAAGCCAAACTTTGCCTTTTTAAAAGCCTTGTTGTGTAATATAGGTCCCTATGGCATTTTTTCCAGAGGTTTCTCATGCAAATCAGGGGCACTCCATTTTGAACTGCTGACTAAATATTACAGTGTGCTTTTGGAGGAATACACTTAAGTCTTCAGATTCAATTACTGGAAATAACCATTTCACCTGTAACTACTTTTATGCCCTTTATCTCCAACAAAACTAAGTTGATTAATTTGAAATTTTAGATGTTGGTTGTTTTTTTTTAATATAGCACCAGAATTTTTCTGAAGAGTTTCAGAAGAGGAATGTAAGATATTAATGGACAGAGTGATTTTTAACTCCTTTCTCTTTTGAAAGATTTATCTTGTGCTTTTCTGGCTCATGTTTCCACAGTGAATTCTTACTTAACAGAATTGGCCATTACAGATTTTGAGCAGACAGATAAACATAATAGAATTGTGGTTGTTTTGCAGGAATACAAGAGCACCTATACTGTATCAAAAAATCATGATTGCATAATCATAAATGAATTTTTCAGTATATAGACGGGTTAAATATTTTCCAATCTATCAGATATTGCTTATAACTGGAAAGAACTTTGCTACAGCCATTACTCAGTAGATAAATCAGTCATACGACTTTCTGAAACTCTTTTAAGGAGACATTTACAAAAATGACAATGGAGTGATTTCATATGCCATTTCAAAACTGTAACAACTGAATAATTGGCACTGCTGTGCATGTAGCTCCAGTTCATTCCAATAAATGGGAAAATATTATTTCATTCTATATGGGTTAAGACTTATTATTTCTGTAAATAAATATTGTTGATTTTTATTCCCTGCACTTTATAGATTCATAGACTGGGATTATCTGTTGTAGTTGGCAAATATATTATTTCATAAATCGTATTGCAGAAGTTAAGAAAAAAGAAATTATGATTAACTGGAGGAAATGCTATAATCAGTAAAGTTGCAAATTTTTCCATGGAAAAACCCTATTATTCAGGATGTATAAAAGTCTCAAAACCATGACCTTTCGTAGGAAACCCTCAGTTTCAACAAAAATGAGAAGCCACAAAGAGAGACTCTGTAATGTAGTAGACAGAGGACACCAACCTGGATGAGTGTGGTGGGTTGAGCCTGGCTGGGGTCAGGTCCCCACCAGAGCCGCTCTATCTCTGCCCTCGTTCACCAGACAGGGGAGAAAAAGTGTAACGAGAAGCTTTGTGGGTCGAGATAAGGACAGGGAGAGATCACTCACTTATTATCATCACGAGCAAAACAGACTGAATTTAGAGAGAGGAAGTTAATCTAATTTATTCCCAAACAGAACAGACTAGAGGAATGAGAAATAAAATCAAATCTTAAAACACCTCCCCCCACCCCTCCCATCTTCCCAGGCTCAACTTCACTCCTGGCTTCAAACCTCCTCCCCTCCAGCAGCACAGGGGGACGGGGAATGGGGGTTACGGTCAGTTCATCACACGTTGTTTCCGCTGCTTCTTCATCCTTGGGGGAGGACTCCTTTCATCCTTCCCCTGCTCCAGCATGGAGTCCCTCTCACNCCGGCGCCTGGAGCACCTCCTCCCCCTCCTGCTGCACTGACCTTGGTGTTTGCGGAGTTTCTTACATCTTCTCACTCCTCTCTCCAGCTGCAAAAGCTCTCTCTAACTGTTTTTTCCCTTCTTGAATATGTTATCACAGAGGTGCTGATGGGCTTGGCCTTGGCCAGCGGTGGATCTGTCTTGGAGCCGGCTGGCATTGGCTCTGTCAGACACAGGGGAAGCTTCTAGCAGCTTCTCACAGAAGCCACCCCTGTAGCCCCCCCACTACCAAAACCTTGCCATGCAAACCCAGCACAATGTGGAGGACATTCTTAAAGTTCCTGAGATTAATCATGACAGAATTAAACTACATTGTTCAAGACGTTCAGTTAAGCATCGTGTCTGACAGGCTTTTACTATTCTGCTTACTATTCTTTGTGATTTAAGCGAAGAACTCTGAAAGAGAGGGTTTTCTTCCTCCTGAAGGGAAATAGGCACATGGTAAATCTGAGTGTGTTACAAAACAAAAATATGAGCAACTACTTTTATTTTACTTTGGTGGCTTGAAGGAAATTGGCAAAATATTTTCCAATACCATTTCATTACTAAGTGCAATTGTTTCTATAGCTTTCTTTGGGATAAAAGGGAAATTCTGGGGGAGAAGATTTGCTATGAGTACATAAAATCAGGCAATACTGAATTCTTTGCCTAAAAACACACTATAGCTTTTCTAATCAGGTGTGAATAGAGTCCTTGGATGAGCAAGTGAAAGAGGAGATAGGGAGTTTCAGAGTCTACCAAATTAACCAGATCATCTGAATCACTGTGCTTTGTACTCCTCACCAAACAGCCCTGCTTGCCCACAGGACTGGCCCTATATGAAGCAGCAGCTATTACATGTCTCATTTTAACTGTGCCTTGAGTTCTGTTTATTTCAATGACAATCAAGCATGGTTCTGACATTCCTCTTGTCCACAACTAGTTTTCTGAACTAAGGCCTAAGGTTATGCCATAAGAAATAAAGCGTCTGTGGGCAAACCCTCAAAAAGCAAAATTGTTATCTTTGCCGAGTTTCCTAATTTAGTCTCTTTGAAGCTAACAAAAACCAATAACGGTGTCACTTCAACACCAACTATATCTTTATGCCTAAGAAGGTAATTGAAAACGTCTTGGACAAGTTGAACTTCATCAGCTGAAAAAACTGCCTCCTTAAACATGGGTCTGCTTTCAGAAATGGCTGTTTAAATGGCACTTTCAAATGAACATGTCTTTTCCTGTGTACTTTCAAGTGATTGGAGGCAGCAATAAGTCAACTGCTGTTTATTTCAGTCACTGTTGCAGAGACAATGCAACCAAGAAAAGTGAGAGCTGATCCATTTTAATTCCCATGCATTGTGAAAATAACTTTTCACATTGCTGCATATGGATGAGACAACATGAACCCTTCCCCTTCCAGGGAAGGCTTAATTCAGGCTACAGAGTATTTCTTAGGTGCAAGGGGAGGAAGAGGAGTTACCTTACAGCTTTGAAAGTATTGTAAGTGTTATGCTAGGGGTAATCCTCCATACTAAAAAATGTTGAAGGGCAAAAATATATAGTAATCCTAAAGAGGAACAGCATCTTTACATTATCAGTTAAAAATCCCAAGTTCTGGTAAAATATGAAGATATGATATAAAGGGGTCTTGTAACAAAAACTCAAATGCATTATTGTAGCAACAATAACTGTTGAGAATCAACATATAAAATCACTTTCTGTAATTGAATGTGATGAGATTATTTTGCCATTGGCTAGAATGTCATACACACAAATATGAAAGCAGGTATAAAAATTTGCAGCTCTACCCCTTACTTACAAACATGAAACAATTCATTCATCTGCTTTTCAAGCCTGTTTGTGTGATGGCCAAAGGTATTTTTGTTAGGTTTCCATACAATTTGAGTGTGCTTATATTGTGGTGATGGCTGAATTTGACAGGCTTAGTTCTATTCAAAAGTTAGCTTCAATTCTGTAATTAAATAAAACTGAAAAGAAGATGAATTTTGTAATTAATAGTTGGAACATTAAAGGCAAGAAGGAAGATACAACTGGCATTCAGGCTAGAAAGACTTCAGCCTTTGAAATGCAAACTCTGGCAAGGAGCAGCTACAAAAGTGGGATTAGCAACAGGATTAATGTTTTAGCCATCTTTTGTTCATTTGATTTTATTGTATTCTGATTATAAGAGATGATGGGAAGTGTTGCTTCTGTGTGTAGGTCCCTACCCAATTTAAAAGGACATAAAGGAATTTTTCTCTATTTTATTGTGAGAACTTCCAGTAATTTCCTCAAGGAGAAATCAAATTAAGTCTGCCAATACAATGAATTCACAAAATGATGATTCCAAAAATATCTGGAGAAACAGGAGAGTGGACAGACCACTCCATGCTGGTTATTTCAGCATGCTCAATGTCCAAATAATCTCAGGGTATAGAAGGCTACCCTGTGAAGGACTCAGACCGAAATGAAACCTAGAGGAATAGAGACCCTCTGTGTGCTGATATTTTCAAGGATTCCAGCAGTTACCACCCATCCTAGCTGAACACTTGGCTGAGTATATTTAACCCTGCTAAATACAGTGTTATACTAAGCCACAACAGGGCTGAGTAAGAGCTCCCATTTATCCTTTTTGCCCAGTCAAAAAAATCCTGGAAGACACAGGACTCTATGGTGATCTGCTATGTATTACAGCTAAGGTATGTAAAGAGTCTAAATTATATTTAGACTGCAGATACCTTCAGACAGGGCTGATGATCCTCCTCTTTAACTGCATGGCCTGAAATCTGTGGGATCTTGACATTTGTTGCTAATTTTATTTTATATTCTTGAAACCTTGGCTCTTCCTAACTGAATTACAATAAGTATTTGTTCAGACATCATTTTTTTCCATGCTTCTGCCATCTTAAAATCCATTACAAGGCATTCTGACTTTGCATTTCAATTTTTGTTTAAAAGCCTTTATGATACTTTATTAAGCAAGGCCCAAATTCCAGAAAGTTTTTTGTTTGACTTTAAATACATGCCTAAACCTTACTAACCTCAAGAGTTGAAATGGAGGTCCATGGTACACAGGGAACACAAATCTAGAGACACGCTGTGTAACTGAAGTCCAAACTTAAAAAGAATATGTGAAAAAGAGAATGAAGCTATAAAACAAAAAAAAAATAAAATTGAATAATTGTGGAATTGAGTTGCCAAAGTACATATGTGTGATTTAATCATGTTTTGTGTAGCAACAGTGTGGAAAAGTGCTGCCTAGGAAGCCTGATTTTATTTCTAGAAAGGGCAGAGTGCAGCACCAAATATTTCAACATTCAAAACCTTTTACATGTAGAAGGTGATTCTAACAGTAATCTAAGAAAAACCTTTTGAGAAATATCCTTTTCTTTTTTATATAGTTTCTGGATTTTGGTTGGATGTTAATAGTTTCATAGAAGAAGAAACAACATCTATTTCATTCTTCTACTCCAAGGCAGCATCAGCTATCCCTCCTCTTTTCTTGATAGGTGTTTACCGCGCCCATTCCCAGTGACCTACAATAATGGAGTTATCCCACTTCTCCCAGGCAGTGTGTTTCAGGGTTTCACTATACCTTACCATTTAGAAAGTCTTTGATAATGACTAACCTGGACTTTCCTTGCTGCAATTTAAGTCCATTACTTCTTTTTTATCCATGAAGAACAGATTATTACCAGCTCCTTGCAGAAGCTTTTAAAACATTTGAAGTCTGCTCACTGAGTTTTCTCTTTTCTAAACTAAACAGTCTCAATTAAGGAGGCTCAAATGGATTAGTACTAAAATCAACCGTCAAAAATAATAATCCACTGAAAACCTAAAAAGCTATTTATAAAGCTACCTCATATCATAAAAAGAACTGATTACAGGCTATTTAAAATAAATTCTTTTGATGTTTTGCCTGGCATGAGAGTCTGTCAGGAATGTTCAGATTAAATGTCTTTGTCAAAGAGAAATTTTTATTCTTCAAACTTAAAACTTTTCTTCCAAAATATATCTGGTTTGGACATTTGTGAAAAGGAGGTATACCCTCAGTGAGAAACTATATGTCACCCGGCCCTGAAAAGTGAATGGTATAGCATTATTTGCTGGGGTAGTGTTAAGCCGAGGTGAAGGTCCTTGCTGTGAATGATTTGGCATGTGAACTTCAGCACCTTGTACTAAGGTGTGTCCTAACCTTCTGCTGGTGTTTTTCCTGGGCTGGGGAAAGGTGCCTTTTCTTTTGATTTTTCACTTTGACAGGACTTTGTTTTCTCCTGGCCACCACTTCTAAAACGTTATATGTTTTCTGGATGAAAGCATTGCCTTTCCATTTCAGACTGACAGCTAAACTATACACGGTGGAAGGAAGAGCCTTTTATGGAGCCATCAAGTGGAATCACAGAAGCAGCAAACAACATAAAACTGTTGTGTGTTTCTGACATTTTGGATCTAATTGAGGCAGTACAGATGTACAGAGGTATTCAAGTGCTGTAACAGGGGAGTGAGAATTTGCCTGGCTTTTTAAATCTTGCTGGGCATGGCGGTACTGCAGGGAATTGCCCCTTAAGCTGAGACGCAGGACGCAGCAGAGGTGGGCAGCTCCCTGGGGGCCGGGAGCCATGGGGGCTCTGGGGCTAGCAGGGCAGGGGCTTTGGCAGTCACAGGTGGGTCCAAGGCCAAGCCAGGAAGCCTCTTCCATGGTCAGTGGAGTACATGGCCTGGCACATAGCAATATAGCTCAGGTCAAGAACTGAGGGAAGGCCTAAGCTTAAATGCAGGTCCCAAGTGAGGATGGACCCTAGCAAGTTGCAACCGGACCACCGTGCAGAAAAGCTGCAAAAATCTGAGGTTCAGCTTTATTGCAGGTGTGAGGTAGCTGCATGTAACAAGACTTTCTCATCTCTTTTGCCAAAAATACTGATTTGTTATCAGAGAGATTTGATTTGTTGTGAGATTTCTAGTAAAACATACACCCAGATAGTAAAACAGAAGAAATAACCATAATACTGACTTGCTTGTTCAAGGACTCGACACAGCTCCATTCTCTGACAAGAAAATTCATTGAATACTCACAATTTGTTGAAATGCTAAACTAAAAACCTCTCTGCCAGACTATCAATCACTCATAGCAGTGGAATGAAGAGACATTGAAGGAGATGCAGGTGGTGAGCTTTTTGTGCTGGCTAAACCTTTTCTCCCACTACTGATATGATGCTGCCCGAAAGTAATCATCTTTCCTTCTTTTCTTCTTAGTAGTCTTTTGCAGTTTCACTCTATTTTCAGACAGGTCTTTTTAAGTAACACTCCTTCTAAAGAATAGCAAGTGTTACATACACATCCTCCACAAGAGAAACTTGGCAGTTTTTGACAGAGGAGCTCAAAAACAAACACTTGTGTGTGAATGGCTCATGGATTTACAGTCCTCCTAGCTTTTTTATTTATTATTTTATTTTATTTTATTTTATTTTATTTTATTTTATTTTATTTTCTGTATCCAAGAGGAGGTGCTGGTGGTCTTAGATCATGTGTCCTGCAACCTTGATCAGCATGCAGGCAAAGTAGAATTGACAGCTTGTGCATCTCCTTGCACAGACATAAACTTTGCAGGAAATTTATTGAATCCATGACTGATTTGGCCCATGGGAAATCTCTGAACCCACTGTGGTTTTCGCTGGTCCTCAATTCATTTGTTGTCAACACAATAAGAGGGCAAGTGTAATGAGACAGGCATCTTCTGTTTTGCTAAAGCTGTGGCAAGATGGACATCACCCTACATCCCACGTAACATTAAAAAAGTCACTAAATGAGCAGTAGAACACATTGTACTGAGTCACTTAATATCTTAATTTTCATTGTGTAGTAAGAACAAGGACAGCATTGCACATTTGTCTGCTGAAAATATTTCAGATTTTGCTGAGAAGCTGGGGAGTTCATTAGCAGGAACAAATACAGAAGGTGTAAGTGCTTGATTAATGTACCTGGGGATTGAATGGGATACTGTGGCAGATACTTATCTTTTTTTTTTTTTTTTTCACCAAAATTACTGGTATTACAGTAACTGCCCTTTGAAAGACGTAGCCAAGTGTTTCATATAGCCACAGCTTGTTGCTGTCATCATCCTGTGCATTTTGTTTGCAGGTTGGCAACTCGTGGCTGTATGCTAAGTCTATGGGTAGTAGCACTCATATTTGGATGCTGCTCAAGGGCAGCTGAGACATCACAACTGAAGAATTATCTGTATCAAACACACTATCACTTTTTACTTAACAAGTATAATGAGGAGTTTTGAAAAATAACACGGCAGTTATTCAGATTAGCTCGCTGTCCACAGTATGAGAGAATGAGGTATTTGTGTAGAAGGATTCTTGCTCCAGTTCTTGAAGGTGAATAGACACTTCACAGCCAGCCATATTCACAGGCAATCTGTAAGAAGAAAAATCCTGAGTCTCAGTTGAAACCACCCTGCTTGAAAAGACAAGATTTTTAAGTCATCTGTTAGTGATGAGAATTATTGAGTTGCTTTGCCTATGACTGTTTTATTTCCTTTCTTACATTATATAATGCCTTTCTCACATTATATAATAAAGCTCTAGTGAAAACCAAGCAGGTTTTTTTTTTTTCAAGTAAGAGCAAGCCACTACAAGAAGGGGAGTGATTTACCAATACTTTTGTCACTCTACTCTGAGTCCTAATTAGAATTCATCTCTGTTTCAGGATGATTTTATGATTTAGATTCCCCACCTTTCACTTCAAGGTAGAAAAATCTGCTTCGCATTTTAAAATATATAACATATCCCTAATTTTTTAATTAATCTGTGGTGTCACTTATGGTGTGTATATATACGTATATAGAGATACACATATAAAAAAATCTTAAGTCTTAATCAATTGCCATCTGCATTGTAAAATAAAGCCTCTGTAAAAGTAGTACCACAACAAAACAATAATCTTATATCAAAGTTACAGGGAAAATGAACAAGAGAAAAGATACAAAGGAGAAGATTCATCTGCCATTTGCCGTGACAAAAAAGGGCCATGATTTTTTACAAGGTGCTATACAAGGTAGACTGTCTGCTCAAAAACCTGCCTCTTTAGCAAGAGCAAAAAGTTTGTCATCCCAAATCACTACGATAAACCAGCTGGTCTGGTATTATACCATGCCTCCAGCAATGACCTGTGTTGGACTGGAAAAATAAACAAGCAACCTTGTCAATTCTGCAGCATGTTACAAAAGTCCACAAGGATTTTTTTCCTGCAAGAACCAGCTGATGCACTAGTGCGACATATTTTATGAGTTATTTTCACTTTTTTTTTTAATTTTTTTTTTTTTCCTCCCTGAAGGAAGATCTGTTAGCATGTTGAAATACTTGGGTTTGGTGGGGGGTTTTGACTCATAAAGGTGCAGACATCTGATTTGTAATCATGCAGGTTTTGAATTATTCTGTCTTCATCTAAATTATAAGAAAATTAAATATTGAATGCATGGGTACTTCATGCTTAAAACTTTTTTGTTTTTGTTAATGTTATGTTGTTTTCTGGGAAGGGGAGACAGAGACGAAAGATTGCTATTGAAAACTGATTTAAGAGTCTGATGCAAAAGCAATCGAAGTGAAAAAAAATGGCTCAAATTTATTGTGGTGGAATTTGGCTCTGCCATACTTTTAGGCTAATTTCTATATATGTTTCCACACATTTTTAAGAGCTCTGTGTTTGTCCCTGAATGTTTGTCCTTGAATGCTGCATTAACTGTGCTACTCAAAATCATTGCAATGAATTTGATGAGAAAAAGAATACAGCAACTAAAATACCATTTATGTCTCCTTTTTTACTGCATGTGCTTGCTGTTACTTGTAAGTGGAAGACTTCAAAAGTGTCACAAACAAGAGTTTTCTGTTCTTCCTGTAAGGGCCCTTCTTCTCTCAAACTGGTGGAAAAAGTAAGTTGAGTGCTGGTGTACTCTACTGAAAATGTGGTCAGTGAAATAAAGGAGTCTTGCAATAGTACAGCAAAGTTTTCTTTCTTCCTTTATTTCCATTGGTTTAAAAAGCTAGTGTAAAGCTCAAGCCTCTACAGATTTCTCTGCATTTGAAGTGAGAGTTGTTGAGTGCAGTTCTGCACTTGACATTGGAACAGTACTAATAATACCCAGTGGAAGAGCAGACTTCAGCCATCAGCTGCTTTTTTTTTTTTCTTCTCTTTCTCAGAACTTTTATCATGAACTACATGATTTGCCTTTAAAGAGGTTTTTTTTTTTTCCAATGAAACCCCATTTCTCTGAAGTGTACAAGACACTTTTTGTAAGTGCATTAATCAACTTTCCAACTATACAACAGATGTATCACTTGGAAATGAAGACCAGAGAGTAAGAGTAATAAAGGTTACACATTTCTCTTCAGACTCAATTTATTGTAAGGTCCCTACTGAAATTGTTGTGCCATGTTACACATTGGCTTTTGTTTGTTTGTTTGTTTGTTTGTTTGTTTGTTTCCCCAGAATATAAAATGCTAGTATCATGAGTGAAAGCTTTGCAAATTAATTTTTCACTGTACAAATTCTTTGTCTTATGGAAAAAGATGAGTCTTTATACTGATAGACTTATATGCATGAGGATTAATTTTTTTTGTTGGGTCTTGCCCTCTATTTTCTGACCCTTGCTGAATATAAATTACAAGTAACAGACCAAGAAAAATAAATGGTCGTATTTAAACAAAATCCTTCAGCAATTTATGGGTCTTGGCTCTGTCTTGGAGCTGTCATCATTACAAGTAGTTGTGTTAAAAAGAGGAGATATAAACTGCTGGGTCTGATCAAAGACTTCAAAGCTAATAAACAGGTTTCTTGGTAGGTTGCCAAACTTCTGGAAATGAACGTTCATTAGATCTTCCAAGGGAGAAAAATGGAAAGGAGGCAAGAACATGATAGCAGCTGATATGTTTGCAGAGATATGGTAGAAGCACAAGGAGAAGAGGACTTAGTGTGTTTTCATGTTTTGCTTTTCTAAAGATCTCTGAGCAGAAATCACAGAGAACATCGCTGTTCTCTACAGTTGTGACTTAAGGCTTCGCCTCCCCCAAAGGGTGTGTGTGTATCATTGTGTCTCCTAATAGAAATAGAATATTCTCTGAGGAAAAAAAAAATGCAGAGAAACCTGGAATAAGTTCTCAAAGAGGTCAGGACTTACTTTAGGTGGGATGTTTACAACATACACTGACAGAAATTACCGATTTTTGAGGGACTTCCATGTAATTTCTTTTTCCTCTGGATATACATGTCTCTGAAGACTTATTAAAGACAACAGAATTGCAGTCCTCTACATCTAAGATCTTGTTCTTTGTATTTAAGGAACAAATGAAATTGATTGACCCCACCCAAAACCATGAATGTTGGAAAGCTTTTGGAAATGAACAGAATATCAAAGCAAGGTCTCATAAAATCAGAATTAAGAGTGAAATAAGAGTGGAATGCAACTGTGTTTCTCAATTCTGGTCTGAGTTTCCTCCCACCTCCACCACATGATCTCCAGTTTGTGCATTGTCCAGTGTCCTAGGAGATGATCATGTTTCAAAGTTGTAAACAGACATCTCCATTTGCTCCTTCTCAAGAATGCCTAAACCTGTTTGGCATCCTCCCTTCCTTCACTTTCTGTTGGGAGGATATATAAAATTTGTCACAAATTGCATTACAACATGTTTTGTGTAAAATGAGCTGAACAAACAGCACCCCTTTGCACCAATTAGCCGAGGACTGATTCTTGCAGACCTCTCACTTGTTTTCCAAAGTCTTTGTTTTATCTTCCATTTAACAGAAGAAAATGCCCTCTTACTAGGCATAATGGTTGTGCAGCAACCTGTCTAAAGCTGCTGAAAATGTCTGGCAGTGTTTGCGGAGTCTGAAATAATAAGTCTGCGTGTGAACTAGCACAATGGTTCCAGGATACTAGTGATACTGCTTTAAATATTTACACTATTGAGACAAATTTGAAACTGTGTGTAAATATTTTATGAATGCTATGGCTTAGCAGGATTGTTGTGGTGTTTACTTCATGAATCTACAGAGCAAGTTTGTCAGGAAATTGGCTCTGCAGAAAGCGTATATTACAGTCCTGATCTCAATTTCTTAGAAACATTTCAGAATATTGCAGCTCCATCAGTCTATAAGTGAACTTGTGATTCTAGCAGGCTGACTCACTTGGTTCAGGATCAGGAAACAGAGCAGAGAACAGAAAACTTGGATTAAAATAAAAGGAGAAGCCCTCAATGAAAAATGCTAAAGGGCAAGTTTGGGGATGTAGACTGGAATTCAGCCTCCAGAGATAAGCCTGAGCTGTAGCTTGGGATTTATTTCATGTAATGTAGACATTTACAGTGTCAGTATCTATTGCTAAGATAGTTGCCCTTGGCTGCATTTCTGCCCATAATAATGGAGAGTTATAGGCAGTTTTGGAGTACAATACATATGACTGATTCTAGACTTCTGCTTTGATTTGAAACTGTTTCTTAGACTTCCTGCAATTATAAAAAGATCCCGGATAGATTATCTCAGATGTAAACAATGTGGACATTCACATCTCTCTAACTGAATCTCAACTATACACAGTTATAGTTTTGTAAAACTATCTTTTCCTCCACCCTCTTCCTACTGTTAAAATTAAACAATATTTTGTTTCAAAGATGCTTTTTGGGTCCCTGAACCTACCATTACTCACAACTCCCAAAAGGAAGATCCTCAGATACTAATTATGGTCAGGCCTGCTGAGTGATTAAGGCTTGTAATCAGGCACTTGGAATAAGATTAAGCAAATTGCAACTTTCTTGCTGAGTGAGATGAATACATCAGAAGTAACACATCCTGATCCAGAGGAACAGACAAGACAGACACCAAAGCAACAACTTGCTCTTCAGCTATGACAAGTATTTAACTATTTCATTTCTCATTGTGCCCTGCAAGTGCCCATATAATCAAAAAATAATTTTGGTGGGAAAGGACTGCTGAGTATTATCTGGTCCAGCTACTGCTCAAAGCGGTGGCAGCTCGGACCAGGTTACTCAGGTCCTTGTCCAATTTTGTTCTGAATATTCCCAGAGAAGGGGATTCCACATCCTGTCTGGGTAACTGTGGCACTATTTTATCATCTTTATGATGAAAAATAAATTCCTTATATCTAATCAGAATTTTCCTTTTTGCAGCTGTATTGTTGCCTCCCATCACTATGGAGGTACAGGTAGTCCAATTGCTTTTTCTAATTCTTCCATTAGAAGATTCCTCCTTAACCTTCTGCTCTTGAGGCTGAACACACTAGGTGCTGTTACCCTCTCCTCATATGACATATGCTCCGTCCCCAAATCATATTGGTAGCCTGCAGTGGACTTGCTCCAGTATATCAATGTCTTTATTGTTGTCAAGAGTTGAAAACTAGACACAGCACCCCACATGTGATCTCACAAGTGACATATAGAAGGCTCATCAGGCTTTGGTTACCATCCCACACTGAACATTGTTTGAGTACCTTGTTGCTAGATTAGCAAGCTTGTTAGTAGAGATGCTCGTGCACCACTTTGTCAGATGGATCCTCTCCCTCTCTCCAGCTGGATTTACCTTAGTTAAAGAGACATAAATTATTAAGATCCACACTAGATTTTCTGAAGTAACAGGTGAAAAAATTCATGTCCAATGGGAAGAACTAGCAATGAGGTGAAACTTATGAATAGGTGAACATTTGTTAACAGATGACTGGATCTTACTTTCCTGAACTGTTTTTTTGAGTTATTTAAAATATAGGAGATGTTTGCCTAAGACAGATCAGCTAGTACAAGGATTTAATGGTCTCAGAGAACTTGAAGAGATGCACTCTGTGTTATTCTGTGTTCTATCTTCTGCTGCTTTTAATGGTTCACTTTGCTCTCTCTCTTCCTCATACAGATGTAGCAGACAAACTATATCTAAACCTAATGGGATTTTAAAACTGTCTGGTATGTCTATTTCTGACTCAAAATGAGATCACTACAAGGACCTAGAGAGTTTTGTGGACAAGTGTTATGTGGAAACAGATCAACATATAAACTTTGTCCCTGTCATGTCAAGGGCCCAACTACCTTGTGACAAAGGTTACTTCTGTGAAAAGATTTTTATCCTCCAGTCTAGACCATAGCTGACCAGAATGACATTTATTTTTCATTCTGCTTGATGCTCCTTCTGTATCATATGAAACTACTAAATATCATCACCAAATTAGGCAAAATGGGGAGATCTGCTCCTGGATGTCCCTCCTCCTATGTGTGGATCCATTCCATTGAAACTGATATGTGTCTGTGACAGGCTGTTTGGGAGAAAACAACATTCTACCAAAACTGTGCTCATCTCCAGCTATTAGACAGGGACGGAAGCCATCTCCACAGGAGCTGCTCTTCCTCCTCTCTGTGTTGACTTTGGGGATGAATCATCAGCAAACACTGGGATTGGAATTTGGGCAGAATGACTGCAATGTTTTATAGAGTCTGACAGATATTTAGTATTACAGGAACTGGATGATTACTACACGACTTCAGGCAACCAAGGGTTTGTATATGTATATCTCATGAGACAGTTGTTTTCCTGTTCACTTATTAGAAACAGCATGATAAAAGTACCAGACCAGTAATGAAAGGGCTATCATGTGAAGAAGTAGACCAATCCCACTCAGATTTGCTTTTTACTCCAAGGCGAGGTAATATCTTTTTATTTTGCTGCCATTGAGCAGCTGCCAAGTAATTCTAACCGTGAGCACACCATACAGGAAATAAGTAGAAATGAAGATGAAGAAGAAATTAAATGACTTTGCTATAATCTACTGCCTAAAAACATCTAGTATACCCACTATCTAAGGCAGAAGAGATCAGAACTGTACTGAGTCTTGCAGTGAGAGGCAGATACATCAACATGTCACTGGGAAACATGCTGCTGACTTGCTCGTACAATAGCAAGACAGAAAAATTGCAAATGGAAAGAAAATCTCAATGACCAAGTCCTGGTTAGAATTCACAAGCTGTTAAAAAAAAAAAAGAAAAAGAAAAAGAAAAAAAAAGTGTCCTCTCACTTTACAGACATATATATCTCTAATGCTTTTTATAAAAATCCCAAGCCAAATTACATGGCTTTGTAGTGAATCATATTTAACTGGAAGATTGTTCCTAGAAGTTTGCTTGTAATCCCTCAAAATAAATGAGATAAAAGTAAATTATATACTTATATTTCGCTCTTTCATGGAAAATCAGACCAACTCTTGTCAGTCCAGCCTGATAATATCTGAGTAAAATGTTTAAGCAGTCCTAAACTCTGAAAATGTTTTGAGAATTTTTTTTTTCTGTGCCAACCAGGAACTTTTTGTTCAACTGTTTTTTCTTCTTTAATTTTGTCAAATATATTTTTTTTTCTGCTCTTCTATTTTATTCCAGAACAGATGATAGATCTAATACATGAAAGTCAGAGGAAATGAATGGGAGTTGAAGAGAAGTTTGATTGCTGAGAACAGAGTGAATACAGCTTAAGGCTGATCTCCAAAAATCTTTCAGAATTGGTTGACTAATGGAAATATTACCTGGCAGTGTTTCTGTCCCTCTCATCATCTATCATGAATCTGTGCAGATTATGAAAAATTTAAGGTGGGGATCATGCAACTTAGACTTCCTGTCCAGCATAATAGACCTGGAATTTGTGTCTTTTGGATGCTACTACAAGACAAGAAATATTGCTGTCCACTTTCTTCATGCTTCTTTGAGTGTAGAAAATAATGACATGAGAGGTAATGGAAAACAAAAAACCTTCTTCAAAACTTCTCCAAGAAAATGCACTTAATTGCAGAGGGGGATATGTTGATGTCTGGTTTTTGATATGACCTATTCTAGTCTTTTTGCTTGCATAAAGTAAGAATGCAAAGGCTAGAAGAATGCATTGGGGGTTTTGGGTGTTTGGTTTTCTGTTGTGTTCCCCCTCCCGCCCCCGCTGTATTTCAAATGTTGGCCTAATTGAGCACAGCTGTGCAGTGGCGCAAAACTAACCAGGAAATGAGCATTTTGATAATTTCACATTTCTAAAGCACCTCTTAAACATCTCGTGTGAAAAGAGCAGCCTCAATACCTTTAGAGATCAACAACATTGAACCAGATTTATCATACTGAGCTGTCTCCTGCAGGAATTTAGAAAAATCTGCTTTCAAGACAAATCAGTATAGGTTCCCATAACTGTAACTGTCTTGTAACATAAACAAAATGTGTGTGGAATGGAGACATACTTTTCCAGACTGCTCCAAGAATGAATTCTTGTCTTTTCACTAGTCTACTGCCAATGAAGACTTCATATTTTTTATTTCATAAGAATCATCTCTACATCAGTGTTCCATTTGGGACTGTGGCCAGTGGAAAAATATATAAACGTATGAAATACACTGAAGTAATTCATAATGTGTTGCTTTTTGTGAACATCCTGTTTGTGATTTCAGGCTTCATCTTTACATGTTAAAGAGCTGATTCCTCACTGAGCCATATCCTCAGAGGATATAAAATAGTCTGACTAAGTGCACTGATATAAGTCTGTTGAGTCATTAATTTCTAAAAAAAGATTAATTTAGAAATTGCTTTTCTTTCTGATTCAGATTCAAAACTCAAAGGGAGGACATCAATTCCTGAACATGAGTTTTAAGCAGGATCAGAAATCTCACACAAATAGCTTGTATAGGCCCAAACTTTGGCATTCTTGGCTGAACTCTAGCCCTGACCTGAACCTCGACTGCCTGGTACAGAAACCCTGTTCCTGCCTTTGAATTTGATCTTGATGTGAACAGTGTCCTTCAAACATTGTGATTCCCTCTACCCTAATTTCGTAGCTCAGTAGAGTTTCTCACATGCCACTATCTTTGAAGGAGCACTGTCGCAGAAAGTGGATACTAGAATACAAAGACAGCTCTTCGCGTTTTCATCAGGGTCAAATGTCTCCTCTGGAGTTCTGATTTTTCCTCTCTCCTCAAGTATAGTGAGATATCACTTGTAAGGAACTTCAGGTGCATTCAGGTTTCCATAACCAAACCTTTTAATCTTCTGCAGAGATTTATGTCACAGGATGCCTTTCACTAACCTATAATACTTGCATGTATCTTATTTACTTTCAGTGAAGATATACCAATAAAAATTAAGTTTCTGGACTGACTTTGAGAGTTGTTATAGATATAAATTAGGCCAAGAGTTCCTTTAACTACCCACTGATGCAAGCATTGCTCTGGGTAGGCCACTAAATGAACTGCTACCTTTTTAATCTGTGTACTCCAAAACAAATACAGATCTGGAATTTGAATGCACTTTTTACTGCACAACATCTAAGAAACAAGAATAATGTCACTGGTGTGGAAAAGAATGTGTTTTCAGTACAGCATCTTTTATCTTACATCACTGTACGCCAATCTACAATTGTTTTTTAAATAGTCGCTGTGCTTTGTTTTATTTCTGGTTCAGTGGTTGGAATGAGATATTTTTCCTTTTATTTTGATTAAGGAAAGTATGATGCCATTATAGGAAGGCTTGATTTTTGAAGCCTTTCAGTCATGTAAACTTGGTTGGTATGGCTCAGTCTGTAAGACTATTTTTAAAGTAGTATTAAGTGTCTAGAGATGACTATGAATATCAGCTTCCTAGGCTGGCCATGGAGGATACTCATTTATACTTTTAACCAAAAGTACAAAGGCTGTTTTAAAAGTAACCTATGAATGCAAAGTGAACATATACAGTTGTTTTCCCCATGTAAGACACAGAGTTTTATCTCATGATGTCATATCCCAGCAACTGTTAGGAAGCTCGTGACAGTGATTTAGAAATATATTTTTCTGTTAGCCTTTTCCCGCCTTTCTTTTTTTTTCCCTAATTTTTCCTCAGTCTTATTTCTGAGAGACAAATAAATAAATAAATAGGACTATGTAAGAATTTTAAAAATAAAAAAAATCTTTGCCAATGTTGATGTTTCTCAAGGAAAACAAGTTTTCGTCCTATGAGAAAATTTCAGTTATGTATAGTGGCAGCTAAGAATCAAACTTTAATATTAATTTCATTACTCTTACAACCATAAAATGAAGATTTGATTTTTAAGTAAGAAAAACAGCATAAGATTCTTAATCAATACATGTATATCTTACCCAATGGCCCTCCTAACTCACTGAGACCATTAGGCTTTTCATGATGACCACCCTTAGACACATTTTAGATTGAATTAGGCAATAACTTTCACTGTTGCGTGACCTTGTTAGCAGCATTTATTGCCTGAGCAGCAACAGTCAGAATCTTTCTCTGGGTATTTTAAGACTCATAAGATGTTCCAACTCTAATTAACAAATTTAATTAATATATGGAAGATTGACTTTCTTCTGTTTCCTCTCATATTGTGCATGGGATATCTTAAAAACTTGTTGCTTGGACCCTAGGAGAGGTCCCCTGCAGAGGGGCTATGGGGCCAGGCAAACAATTATGGTTCTGGAAGGTTCTCAGCATTTCTCAAGGCCAAATGCAAATTAATTATTAGCTTTTAATACAGTTTGCTTTTCTGCTGTGAATACTTTATAGTGCAGACAGTCAGCTATGTCCCATGATGCCTATACAGTCTGGGGATTAGGAAACATACTTGCTCAAGGTTTTGGGTTTTGGTTGGGTTTTTGTTTGTTTGTTTTCTTGTTTTGTTTTTGTTGGTTGGTTTTTTTGGGTTTTTTTTGTCATGTACTTGTTTTTATTAGTCTAGATATTATTAGTCTTTTTCTTTGTACCTAACTCAGCACATGCCATCTTCATTTTTTTAGTCAATTTAAAGAACACTTTTCCCCTCAAAAATACCCCTCCTTCATTTGCTGCACATTGATCTAAGTGCTACAATAAAGATTTCTCACACTAAACTTTGAGATTGTTGTGCATTATATTGGCCACCAGACTGAAAAAAAGGAGTAGGATAATAAAATTTTAAAGATTTTATTTTATTTTATTTTATTTTATTTTATTTTATTTTATTTTATTTTATTTATTTTTTTTTAGAATGAGCAGGAAAGTCAGATTAAGAAATGATTTTTAATTATTAAATGGTTTGTGCTTATGGCCATGAAATAATTAAACAAGTCAAATAAGGGGTAGCAGTTGAATTAATACTGCTTAACATTAGTATAGCACTTCAAAGCTCTTAAAAAATGAATTGAGTTCAGTGTGTAACTCCCAAGAAATTATTTCCTCAGCATGTATAGCCTTTTCTTTCTGCTCTTAGACTATCCACAACTTCCTAATCCACAATTCTCCTAATGCATTTATTGCTCATGTTCTTGTGATAATTTTTGTACCAATGGTATTAAAATATATCTATATATCGAATAATCTGTAAAGGAAATCAGTGTTGTTCATGGGGTAGTGACTCTATTCTGTAACTGATAGCCACAGGCAGACTTTGAAGAAATCATTGCAGCTTTGAATCCATGAGGAAGAAACATCAAACAGGGTGCTTTTTTTTTTGCTTTTTGCCTTT
>VXBL01001314.1:2711228-2726321 GCA_013400195.1 Aramus guarauna
TTACAAAAAGGTTTTATTTCTGGTTTATGTGTTTTCCCTTATTATCCTAATCATCTTCTTTCTCTTATGATCAGTTTTCACAATCGTTAATTCTGATTTGCAGGCTTCTCGGTGATCAGGAGGTATGTTTTTTGTGGTCAATTCACACTTAGGTATTTGACGGTGTTTTGAATAGATGGTGCCAGATTAATGCACGGCAATGTTACTTTGCTGTCTGCTCTGGCAGGAGGCATGCTGCCTGCACTCCCAGGCGACCATGTGTCCAGCCTCACGCTCTTTTCCTGGTTCAGTCTGAGCTACCAAACACATGACTTTGCAGACACAACTAGAGTGCTTCTCTGATTTTCTTTTTTGAAGTCAGCTACAACCTCAGCTGACAGCCTTATAAAAACTGCTTCTTTGTACCTCCTAGGCCAGCGTGCCATCCGGACTGAAAAAGCAGCACGAATCGCTGTTTCTCCATGGCAGCCGTGGTGATACAGCAGGATGCACAAGCAGCAAAGCACCTGCATTAGGACTCGTTCAGCTTGGAGAGAATTTGCAGGTTCAGCACAAACTCCATAAAGTCAGAAGTGGAACGAGGGGGAACGGGAGTTGAAGAAAAGCTAGCTGCATAGCTTGCAAATCTAAGTGATGAATGAGTCCTCACAATAATTCTTACAGATCTAAGTGAGTGGTCTCTCTGGTGTTGCAAATGTGACAGGATCGCTGACGAACAGAGAAATTAATCACAGGGAAGACAATGTTTATGAAGATATGTACTAAGAAGGGAAGTCAATAGTTATTTAGGTGATTCTTTTGGGCTCACTTGTCACTCATGCTAGTTTCAGTTTGCCTTCCTAATGTAAGGAAGAGTAGAAATGCCAGAACTGGAGTATCCCTGATTAAATGATTGGCCCAAGGTCCTGCAAAGACTCAAAAGCAAATACGTTACTGGAAACATCAGAGGTCTTGGCTCTACCACACAGATTAAACAATCTAGTTTGTCAGTAAAGGGTACGGCTGCTAAACTAATTCCAGCACCATTCTCCTTTAAAAAAGTCCTAGTGCTTGGAGAGGAATAGAGTTAGCAGTTCATGATATAAAGGTTTTCAAAACATTAGGTATGGAAGTGACTGTGACAACCTCGAGATGCAGCAAAACAGACCATAGCATTGGTCACAGAGTTTACATGAAGGAGCACTGGGAGGTATCCTGGTGTAAATTTGAAAATAATGGGATGTGGGGATAGTAGGGAAATGTGTAGAAAATACAAGTTGTGTTTTCTTAAGGATAGACAATGAATCAGTCATTTAAGGCATTGCTGTGTAAAGTTCAACCCTTAAATATGATTTACAAATAAGGCTAAAGCTGAAAATTCACTGAATATCTTCCAATAAAACATACCTCTTTATCTTGAATACTGTAAAAGGTAATCTCTTAAGAGATGGTAAAAGTTAATCTCTTAAGAACACACTCGATTTCTTCCTTGATTTCTGACTACTTGCAAATTCTACTTAATCCAGTCACAATAGCAAACTATCTAATTTTTATAAAATAGGAATTGTTAATAAGACAGTTAAAATCGTTAGGTACACACATGCATGCCGCCTGTGAGCATGTAATCCCTACCCCTTTTTCGGGTGTTATATTACCCCACCACTGCTCCCCAAGGGTAATGGAGCCAGTGTGGTCTTCCTTGAGAAGGAGGAGAAGGATGACGCAGGGACGATTTCTGGGGAGTTATCATTGTGCTGAGTTCTCTGGGAAGAGTATGATATAGAGAGTGTGAATTGCTTCTTCCCCACTCCAGGTCTGCTATTTTTCTATACACTAACTCATGCTACACTGTGCTCTTCTTTCCATTGGTCCTCAAATGGTGTTACAGGTGAATTTACTGTCTGTAGTGTGTTTTATAGAAGTTAGACACTTGTTCTTTATTCTCTTTGTTATGCTTAAAACAAGTTTAACACATTTTCCAAGGTTTCAGTCTTTTTATAATTAATAATTGAGACCTGATTAATTATTTACAGTGCTGAGACCTCTGAATTTGTCCTGTTCCCACACTGGCAAGGACTCTGCTATCATCCTATGCCTACATTCCTCTACAATACATCATTATTCTAGAGTCACAGATACTCCTTTGTGCACTGAATAACTACTGGGTATTACCACCGATTAGTTACAAAAATATATCAGAACTATTATAGCAATAGACACCGCAGCACACAATCATAAAAAGCTAAACTAAAGCTAAAAAAATAGGTAGTGGCTGCCTAGTGGTTAGAAAATTGCTGTTAGCTAAACAAGCTAAAAGGAAGATCCAGGCAGGCCAAGACAAACCAAGCCTGACAAGTCCTACTTCTAAGGCTTTGCAGCATTAATACAAAGTCTGTGGCTTGCCACTAGCAATGGTAATAATGTTATTTGGATCATGAGGCTACAGCACTCAAACACATACATAAATATTCAGACATAAACACACCCACATACATTTGCACCTCAAATGCAGGGAATACATGAAGTAAAGAAGCACGCTTATATTCCGTGTTGCCAGTGAACTGCAATTAGCAAATAAAGCACAAGGATTTTCACCCAGTCAGAATTTTCAGTTGGAGAAAATTACAGAAATCTGGTATTATAAAAATCTGGTTTTGTTACATATTTTCAGACTGAAATGAAAAAAGAATGCCTTTGCATTTGTGCGTCATGGTCTCCTGTGTCTAGCAGGTATTGTGTTGGACTGCAATCCTTCTTATATCAGCTGCAAGTCTTAGGTTAAACTCAAACTCTTTTATCAAAAGATCTTTTATCATTTTTGCCACACACGAATAAAGTGGTTATTTTCTGGTACATCTAAAACCAAATCATGAGTCTGATAGTAATGAGGTTGAATAGATATGCAATTATATTTTTTAAGAGGAAGAATTAAACCTCATCTTAAATTTTTAATGTCTGTGGATTACACTGTATATAACAAAAAATGGTCGTAAAGTGGGCTCCTCATAAAACAAGTTTTATGGTATATGAAAAGGGACTATTTCTCTCCGAAAAAGAACACTTCCAATTAGTTAAACCAGAGGTGAATGGGCCCATTAGATGAAAGAGGATGGAGAGGATTTGTAGTCTTCAACCAATGGCAAGAACAAAAATAATCATCTGCAAAACCATGTTCAAAAACCCAAGAGTTAATGTACTTTCTGGCCTGAAAGGACAGTTTATTGTGCATTGTTGCGCTTTTTTCCACCCATCTTAATTTTTATCTGAAGAAATATAAACATAAATCTGATTTTACTCAGTTTTGCTGGCAAGGTTTGAGGAATAACTGCTAAACCCTTGAACAGCTTAACTAGTCATAAGTTTGACCAATAAAAGTAATAGCACTGATACAATATAGTAGCCCATGGGCATAGTACCAGAGAATGTTTTCATTTAAGAAGTGGAAAGACATATAATCAACATAGTAGATGGACTGACAGCTTGCTGTCAGTTTTTAAAATACAGTTAGTTGTAGGTGAGGAATCCCAGTGAGATGAGTGTATTTCTTTTGAGGCATCTTAGGTATCAGTTCTGGATCGTGTTGATTTAATTTCAAAATCAGCAATCTTGAAGAAAATGTAACATAAGTATGAACGAAGTGTATAAATTACACAGATATTGTGGAAGTGATAAATAATAATAAATAATGGTATCTTTCGTTATCTGAATCCAAATGTTACATGACAGTGAACCACAAAGTCACACATAGAAATGAGAAACATAAGCTATAACTACAGGAGAGAATTATACACATCAAAGCAGGAATGATGCAAAAGATTGGCGGGGGCAGGGAGGGTGACAGCTATTCACCAGCTAATCAGAAAAATCCAATGATGAATTGTAATCAGTGAGCTGAGGCACTAGGGAATCTTGCATGAAGAGGAAATTATATCACCATCCCATGGTGTGCCATCCCCCAGTCTGATGTCTACAGTGAAAAAAAGGGATGGTAAATTAAGGAAAGATAAAGAAAAAAACTGAAGGAGGAAAAACATATCTTAGAGACAATCTCTTCGGTGCTTCATCAACTTAACATATCAAAGGAAAGGCTAAAGGGTGACTTCCTCCAAATCTTTAAGTGCCTTGAAGTCTAGGAAGTGGGAATCTGATAACAGAGATTTCTTCCACCTGGCTGGCGGAGATGTGACAAGATTTAATGGCTGGTAGCTGAAACCAGAGAGGTGCAGCAAAAATAAAAAGCACATTTCTAACAGTAAAGATAACGAATCCTCAAACCTGCACACTGGGATGTAAGTGCTATCACTAAAATTTTAAGCCATGTCAGGATATTAATGTAAGGAAGGTGTTATTTTACCCAGGGGAGTCAGACTAGATGATCGCCATGCTCCATTTTGGCCATTTATTGTATAAATCTTCAGAAGTAAAAGAAATGTTAATTCACTTATGAAAAGTTTCCCTTTCAAAGTGTTTATGAATCACCAAAGGTGGAAAGAAGGAGAGGAGAGGAGAGGAGAGGAGAGGANATAATGTCTTTGTGGTGTTTCAGTTTTATTAGTCTTGATTCATCATGTTCTTTCAGGCACCACTAGATCAGAGTCAACAACTTCTGGAAACATCCCTGAACTACCATTTCTGCTTTTCTGTTACCAAGAGTACAGGTGACGGCAGAGTCCCTCTGATGGTCCCTGACTGAAATGATATCAGTTTAAAGATATGACAATACAGGCAGTGGTCACATCCAATGGTAAAAAAAAAAAAAAAAAAAAAAAAAAAAAAAAAAAAAAAAGGTAACAATAATAATATCTTTAAAAATCCTCACAAAGCCTGTTTTTCCTTTCTGATGAATGCCCTATTTAAAGGGACCAGCTTAGCTGGTAGCTGGTTTTCAGCTGCTGAAAACTATCGCTGATCCAACAAAAACTATATGTGAATCTGTGTTTACTTTAGGAAACAATTTCTGTTGGAAAAATAGAAACATTTGAAACATTTCATTTTCTTCTTGAAAGACAACTCCATTTCTAAAGTGAAGTAGACAGACTACAAACCTTTTTATTTTAAAGGGTCTGAAAGGCTCCTTTTAAAAAAGGGATTCAAACACCTAGAAATAAAACAACCTTATGTTTTGTGTTCATAGAAATTCTGCACAACTCTAAGTGAATTTGTTCCTGTATTTCATTTTGATAAAGAAGGTAAAATTATTTGTTTTGTTATTTCTTAAGTTTGGCCATAGACATGAAAAAATATTTTGTTTCCGTTGCTTTATTGTTACTATCTTGTGAAAATCCACATTGTGGTTAGCAGAAGGTGCCCTGTATTTTGTGATTTGCAATTAGTCCCACCCAGTGGGACAAATAGGTGACGATTATCTCCATTTAAGAATGAGTTCCACCAAGGAACTGTGTTTGGTGACAGGAAGAATAAACCACCTAAAAGCATAAGGCTGAGGGGGGATAAATGAATCATTCATAGTTTTGGCCAGA
Organism: Aramus guarauna; assembly: GCA_013400195.1. Taxonomy (NCBI): domain Eukaryota; kingdom Metazoa; phylum Chordata; class Aves; order Gruiformes; family Aramidae; genus Aramus; species Aramus guarauna. The sequence continues at coordinate 2,716,688 of VXBL01001314.1, forward strand.
GAAGCACCCAAATTCCCTTCAGAGAGGTCACAAGCTTCAACCCTAATTCTACATTTTTATTTTTTTGATGATATGCCGTCTCACTTTCAAATAAGGACATGGCATGCCTACCAACATCTCCTGTTAGACCTCGTGATTCACTGTTCATTTGATGGTTGAAACATCTTTCCTATTGCTTGTATTAAAGAATGAAGAACAAGCTAATGACTAAAAGCTACAAAGTTTGTGAATCCTCTTGCCTGATGGCATCCTGTTTAGGTATTGTTTCTATTTTGGAGGGTGTGTATGCATGCATATATGTATAAGTACATACATATGGTTGTGGAGGATTATTCTATTGTTTCAAAAATTATTATTTTGCATATTATTGCCCATATGCTATAGTTTAAGAAATAAGAATTGTTCATTATCTGGTACAAAGATCTCGTACCATGTCTTGCCTACAATCTTGTAACAGCATGGTTAATATGGTCCTACACTTTTCAAAGCACTGAAATATGCTATTTCTTATTTAAGAAATAGTAGAACTTTAAAAGATGGAGTCATGTGAAGCTGACAAAAACCTCAGAATCTCAGGATGAGGTAAAGAACTAGACATGAAGTCATATACCTAGAATAAGGAAGGCTGATATGTAGAGCAAAAAATGCTAGTTACATATGAAACATGCAGGACTGCATTTTAAAAACCAGTAAGTAGCTCAGAAAATTGTTTGAAATAGTGAATAATCAATTTAACTTTACTCCATCATACACTGCAGAGGCTTAAACAGAAATTATATGTTTGGGCTAGGAAGAAAAGGAGCATAAAGAATCTTCTGTGAAACCACAGAAATTTTGGATCTAAGATCACTTATATATGATCAAGATCAAGTAAAGTAGCTAAGCTGTTTTCTTTTATTTATATATTGCAATGACTTTTGCTGGAGTTCTATTGATCTAGTGGAAACAAATATAACAAGAAATCAGAGACGATTCAGAAAGCAACTAGCCTGATAGAAGTATTATGAAAACCATGAATTGTAGATTAACTAATAAAAAGGGTTGAACACAGACAGTATGATTAAAATAGATTAGTTTAAAACAGATAAAGATATAAGCAAAGGTGCTTATTCTCAGTCCTTTTTCTGAAGTCAGAGAGAATCGAGCAATAACTAAACAGGAGAGGCCCTCACGCTACTTCCAGTAATGAGTTGTAAAATTTTTCAAGCGCCAGACGCTTTCCTCTTCTCACTTTCTGTACATCATCAACTCAAGATATTTATGAACAAAAATAGGTAATTTTGAATGTGATCTAGATGGACCCTCGAAGCCACAAGAGCTGACTGAAATGCTTATCCTTACCAGCTCATAAACTTAATGCATTTGCTATACTCTTCCTGACCCATTTCCCACCAAAGTAGTATACTGACATGTTACAAAAGAAGGCTTTGTTCAAACAATAGATGTTTGGATATTTCTGCATGTTTTTAATATACTGCCCTGACATATTCTCCACTGAACTGTCTAAAAATAAAAAGGATAGCTTCCTTCAAAACACATATACTGCATTTGTACTCTATTGCTTGGGTTCCACTGGCTCTGCTGTAATTCCTTCAATATCTGTAACTTAACATTAATTTCAGGCTAAATTTCTGGAAGTTTTCAATAGGCATATGCCAGTCAAGACAAATTGGGGTGATGGTACTCCCTTAGTGAGCAGCTTTCTGAGTAAATTTATTCATAGTAAGAGATAATGTCTGGACCAAGGTCAAGAAATCTAAATCTCCACAGGAATAGCTGTGTGCAGACAGCTGAAGAAATAATTATATCTGAATTAAAAAAAAAAAAAGAAAGAAATGGACTGAGGTCAATAATTATTTCAATTCTTTAACCCTAGAGAGTTATTGCAGGCCCAGATAATGCTGGAAACTCATTAAAGGCCTAAAGGATTTCACTCCCATCTGAATTTCTGTTTGAAAATAACAACAGTGATGTTGTAGCAAATATGTCCCGGAGTTCACCATTCTGTTCATATTAGATCCAAGAATGTTATAACTGTGTGGGCAGGAAAGTAAAAAAGCGCCAATAATGCAGACAGAAATGTGGGTGCCAGCCAGCTTGCCTAGGAAGCTGGAGGACATCGTGGAGCTGAAACATATGGGTTCAATGGGCATGGAGCATATACTGTGTTCATTTTACATACGTGCACACACACACAGATACATAGAGCATTTACTACCTAAGTATTTCTGAATGCTTTTGCAAAGGCAGAGCTTTCCTTGTTAGCCTGTGCCAAGCCCAGGAGCTGTGGTTACCAGGCTTCTTCAGGAGAGCAGAAGGGCTTTGTAGGACTCCCTGCACTTCTGAGAAAGAGCCTCTTTCTGCTGCCTCCACTGTGCAAACCACAAACAAAAACCCCAAACAGAGCCTAGGAGGAATTGGTTTTGAAACTTTTTCAGAGTCCTAACTATAGAGAAACTGACATGGAGCCAGTAAAAGTAAAGTTCTAATTTGTAAAGCAAGTAATCAGTACAAAAGAAGAGCAGATAAAAAGAAATTACCATCATAAGGGAGCAGGCAGAAATCAAGAAATGAAAATTCCTTAAATGTCTCCAACAGAGTTTGGTTCTCATGTTATTTTACTTACTAGAGACAATTAGGAGAGATTTGTCTGTTGCTATGAGTCCCTTAGATTAGATTAGAAGACTAAAAAGTTTTAATGTGTTGGCCTTTTCCTGCCCTTGGGGAAAAAGTACCCCATGGGAATGTTAACGATGGGTAGAGTCTCTGAAAGGTTTCAAATTAGCTGTTTGCTCTCTCTCTGCTCCCCTCTACTTTCCCCTTTTCTTTCCTCTGGTATGTTTGCATCTGTACCTGTACAATTTCATCTGGGAAACTGGCAGGAAGTCTATAAGAAATCATGAATTCTCATGAGAAGTCATTAACTCCGTGATTTCTGGTAATACTCATACCTCTGTTTGCAATGGGAGGTGGAAGTAGGTAGTTTGTAAAGGAAGTAGAAGTGAGGCCCTTTTAACAGCAACTAAATCATATTGCCTGTCCTATCTGTTACACCCACACATCACTAAGTACTCTCAAAGGCTGTAATCTGCAATGACAAAGACAGAAAATAGACCATTCACTTGAAGAATTGAAGCAGCCTTGACTTCTTTTGGCAATGTTTTCTTGACAGTGTGTTAAATTAGCAACAGCAAATCAGCATCAAAGATATAGGCAGCTGTCCTGCCTTTGCTTCACATAGTAAAATGTCCTGCAGGGATCTTCACCGAAGAGACTAAGGATTTGTGAACACCCAGGTGTTAGCATTTGTAGAAAATGTTGCCTAGAGTGCAAGTTACCAGTTGTCAGTTATCATTTATCTTGGAAGTGGAAGCCAGGACTCTGCAACTGGGGAAAAGGAGAGATTTATGGAAAAGGAGGGTCCAAGAATTGTCAGAATTAGATGAAAGGTCTTCCTAATGTAGCAAGAACACCTTGAAACTAATATGAGCTCAGATTAACAACCAGCAGTGTAACGGAGCCAGGTCTGGAGTTGTGCGCTGTAGCTATTCAATGCCAGCAGAGATCAGGCAGGGGAACTCTGCATCAGCTGTTAATTGTGCATGCAGAGGTATTAGTGAGAAACGAATCTCTGCAGTAGCTTAGCCAGGACAAAAGGAAGAGATAGCAAGGACCTCTGCATCAGCAGAATTATGACGTTCTCTTACAATGTTACTAAATTTAAGCACGGAGAAGGAGAGTAAAGATAGCTATGATGATGTATTAAACCAGCCCAGAATCCTAACGATAATGAAGTCTTGTCTTCCCCCACTCCAAGGCATTTTACATTTCTTTTGCAAATTCTTGGAGGGTATTTTCTTTTAATGTAAGGCTACTCTGGAGAACAGCTATATCTTAATACAGTGAAAATCTGGCGGTTGCCAAGGCTGCTGGCCCCACTGCAGCAATAGCTTCACCAGTACAGTTTAGTGTGTCAGATGTGACCAGAGCAGCAGGGAGTTGTCCTTCTGACCCCATCCTGTTCCTCAGTGCTGCCCAGTAGAGCTGGTCCTGCCCTACTCGAGGCTGACTCTACTTTGGCCCTTGGCAGGTCTTCTTCACAGGTTCCAGCGATCGGTGGGGCATCGCGTTCGACTGAATCACGCAACATCCAAGGGCAGAGACTGTTCTGTGTGCAGCCAGGATATTGTCAGCAAAACCTGGGTCATATAGGCAAAATATGGCCATGTTGTACTTAGTTACTGGTAATCCAGGTTTAGACTTGGCTAGTCATCTGTCAGCCTCTGAAAGTATAAATTCCATCCAAGTAACTTGCAAACGCTTTGTGAAACAGCATAGACTGGCATCACTGCATCCGTCTGTCCTTAGGGAGCTCTGTGAGAGCAGGATTTCAGCAAAACAATCATAAATAGCTTTACATTCTTTCTATTCATCTCAGAAGCTACAGGAACTAGTTTTGCTCTTCTGAAAGCATATAGTAGCTTTGTTCAGCTACCTACAACAAAATGCTGATTTTTTTCCCCTTCTATCTGTTTTTTTGGGCAGTTGTTTTGTTTTGGGTTTTTTTTGTGTTCTGCTTTTTGGTTTGTGTGTTGTTTTGTTTTGTTTTTTTTAATAGACATGGAAAAGTAAGCATCATTGAAAGACTTGTTTAAAGCACATACTTAAGAGGAAGTTATATATTGTTTGGGATTTAACACATTTACGCAGAGTCTGTCTTGGCCTGTTCTTCCAGTGAGAATTTTGAGAGCTGCACGTGCAACTGATGAGACTCATGCATCTCTTGCGGCTTCCAGTCTCAAATACGAGCAAAATGCTGATAAAATGGCTTTGTTGTCATTTGCTATCAATATACTCATATGAGGGAGAGATAAAGTAGAAGGTAGGAAAAAACCAAAATTGGTATTTTCAGATGAAGGACTCAGTCCTGGTTCCTATCTCGTCTGTTTTGTCCTTGTCAGCTGGCACAAAGCAACAGAGGAAATCTCAGAAGATCTCGTTGCCAGGGATATCCCCAATTACACCCTTCAGATGCATTAAGCAGCAGTATGTCATACACATTTTCTCAGCCCTCCTCTAGTCCCAGGTTGTGGCAGCTGGGGTACAACAGCTTCAGCTGCCTTTTCTCTCAGGAGAACTCTTGACAGCTAGCGTCACCTTTACGTGTCATTTCAAATTGAACAAAGTTTTATCTATGTGACAATTTACACCTTAGTTGCCAACATGTAAGGAAAGTTAAAAGATGGTGACAATCTCACACAATTAGATCTCTGTTTGCATATGGAGTTTTAATCCCTCTGCTGTTACTGCACATTTCTGATTCTTTGTGAAGTTGCAAAGGAGATGATGCCAATGCAGTTTTGTCCTCTCTTCTAGAATTGTTTTTTAGCGACAGAAATACTGTAAAGGAAAAACCTATACTAAGAAACACTGTATATAAATAAAAATAGATTAAACTACTGTTTTAGCTTCTATGGACTTGACAGTGTGTATTGGACAGCTGTGCATACATCCATACATAATGTCCAACTGAATATAATCTCATACAGCAAATAAGTCTAGTTGCAGAACAAATCCTGCTGTCCTAATAACATACAGAGATACTAATAGAGTTTCCACTTGTGAAATTGCTTTTTCAAAAAGCATATGGTTCAATTTGGCTCTACAGCTTTTATTCCTTTAAGTGTCAGCAATTTGCTGAAAATATTATTATTAGTTATAATTTATTTATTACCTCCCTCAAAAATTCCTAACAATATTTTTTGAACTCTGCCATTACATTTAGAAACACTACTGAGCCTAGCAATTGACAAAACTGTGTCATAATAAGTTGGATGTATGCTGCCTGTGGTTTTAACATAGCAGCAATGTCATTATTTTGTCTTATAACTTTAAGGGAAAATTGGCCTCTCTGCTAAATCACAAAGCACATATAGTTATGCAGACAATACATTTTATGCACTAATACATATAGAAATTATATTAAAAGAGTGTTAAATTTGCAGTGTCAAATCGGCAAACGTTAGAGGCTGCCAGAATTAAGCTGTCCAAACAAAGCAATGTTTTGGTTGGGAAGGTTCCTGTGTCCTGGACTAATCTGATTCTTACAACCCAGAAATAAAATGATCCTTTCTTTTCTTGAAGCTTTCTGCTCCGCTTGCTCAGTACCCTGCACACTTTTTGTGATCACATAGTTAAAGACAGAATTGTGATTTGAAATTCGGGGAAAGAATTTTGTTCATAACACAAGTTTTTACTCTAGCACATCCAAACTTCTGTGTGCTACTTGCCAAGACTGATTATTTTTATTTATTTATTTACTCAGTTAGTTAGTTATTTTTTTTAGGAAGAAGAGCTTCCTATGTTAAAATTCTTAGACCCCACAACAAATGTAGTAAACACCTGAACTAAAGACTATTTAATAGTAGTAGGGACTGACTATTTTCTATGAGTGGGTCTCTGTGGACGGGTACAACATCCTGAGTACTTCCATTGAGTCTGCAGGCTGACCGAAAGCCAGCTCACTTTCCTCCAGAAACCCATCTGTGTGGGAATACTGGTAAACTCTCTTTTGCTCAGCTACCCAGACCATTTCAGAAGCCCCCAGCACATGCTGGTGCAATACGTGCCTTGTGGACACCCCTGACCTCTGGCAACCCAGGAGAGGGAGATGATGTACATGTCTGGGCAGTGGGGTGCACAACCAGGACAGGAACAGCTGGAGAATTTGGGGAATCAGGCACTTTATGTTGAATTCTTAGCTCTGAGGGAAGCAATTTGAGAATTTCATAGGCAGCAAATCACAGGCATATATCTGCCATGAAGTCTATCTATGGTATAGGGCCATTAATGGAAATGGTGGAATTGTTAATAATGAAGCACGAAAGTCACGAGTCTCTCATCTCTGTGTTTTAGATATCATCTGCATTTGGAACAAGGCAGGCTGATGTGTTTGCACGACCGTAAAAACTTGAAGCTAGGATTCCTCGTCCCTCCTGGCACCCAGATCTCCCAGCACTTTAAGGAGACTGCAGCAAAAGGGGAAACTAACCTTGTCAGCCAAGGAGAAGATTGAGGGGCCGGAAGGGAGCTAGTCCTCGCTGGAGCAGCACCAAAGCCCCCTTCCTCAATGCCTCACAAACTTAAAGCTCTTGTTATAAAAAGGTAAAGAGTTTTACCTCTTTTGCAAATCAATCATAATTATAGTGTGTGAAGAAAACAGAGCTGCTATACGCTGAATCCGATCTCAGTGTGACTCTGAGCTGGGAAAGAGCCCGCTGCAGCTGTTCCACTGCATTAGAGCCATCAGCTTCACCTCATTAGGAGAAGCATTCACCTTCCTACGAGATCCCTGCTGCATAACCTCCTGCCCTGCCACTGAGACAGACATGGTACGAGCAGTGTCACTTAACCCCTTGCCTTCCCAGCTGCACTCAAATGTAGGGAAAAGAAAGACACAGAAACAGCTACAAGAACAGCTTCTTGGCAGTACTGGTGTCTGGGTGCAAGAAAAGTATAACTTTGTGTATGAAAATATTCGTGATGCCACGGTGTGACGCTCTGTCTGACAGACCAGCATCTGGCGGAGCACCATGTGGTATACCAGCAAACACCGAGCAGTCACTCTGGCAGAGACAATGTATTAAGAAAAGAAAGAACAAATTTAACTATTTAGTCACCTTAGAGCAAACTAATGTTCCTCTCATTAAATCCATTTTATATTTTGTGAGGGAAGAGGACAGTATGTAGTGCCTCCTTTTGTTTAGTTAGACACCTTTTTCATCAGTTATATTTGATTTTCTTTATTGTACAGAGCTTTTGTTAGCAATTTTCCTTTCCAAAAGAAATGTACAAACATAGTATGTGTATAGTAATGACATAAGGTGTATGAATTGCTCTGAACTTTAAAAAGTTCTGTCTAAAAATCTTCGAGAATTGTGGCCAGAAACATGTGCACATGCTTAGTCATAGATGAGTTCTGATGTACACCTCAGGACTGCTAAAAAACACAAATTATATTCATAAATGTCTGCAGATTGTATGAAGTAAGGCTGGTGAAATAGGTGAAATCCTATTTTATGGAGTTCATTGGTTGGGGGAGGTTGTGTTTTTTTCTGTTATTATTTTAAAGCAATATTTGGCCTTTTATAAACTTTACTAGGCTAGTGTTTATAGACTGGTGGAACTGCCTTTACTCTCAGTTACTTTATTATTTTTAGGACTTTTTGGGGAAAAGAGTAATATGATCAGGGCCCTACTCTCCTTTCATGATATACAAACTTTGCTAAGGAAAAACCCCCTGGACACCACAGTCACTCTGTTAAGGAAATGAGACTCTTCAAAAGCCTCTGAGCTTCCCTGGTGTTCAGCTCATTTGCTGCCTTTGAACATGAACATGTTCCAACACAACAAATATATGTTTTGGTGTCCCCGATTCACAAAAGGGCAGAGAAGGAAGGTTATGGAGGAAATGGGGTGATGGACTTTCCAGGCTCTTTTATCTCTGAACATGTGCCACCCACATTAGGTCTGAGAGCAATGAAGGTAGAGCCATGTCCTCTTTCTCCACAGGGCATTACAGCAGCTTTCATCCCTTGCCCCATAACTGGCTGGAATTGGGATCTGCACCTCACTAAAACTCTTTGCTGCTGTAAACGCAGCAGTAAATCTCTTTTCTATTGCCAAGCCTTCCCCTTTTAGGGAATGGAGGTGCCATTGGAAAAGGGACCGCTGCAGGCTGCAAGAGTGGGTATGTTGCACCGTTACTGGGAGGCAATGGGTCCAAATGGAGCCAGAGCACAGGTCTGGGTTTATCCAGGTGCATGAATCCTACAAGGCATTTTATGAACTGCATAGTGGTGTGTCTGTGTATGTCTTGTTGGGCGGTGAAAAATAAAGGCCCATGATTTAGAAGTAAAAGCTAGAGGAAAGGTTGGGACTGTGACAAAGAGAAGCAGTTTCAAGCAATCTTATCAGAGGGAAAATCCTATTGTGTAAGTTTTGATTTAAGCTCTTGTTATTTTGGGTCTTTTCCTAGTGTTCATAAACACTGCATACATCCTCTGGTCTGTGCTGTCAGAAAGGAACATACTTCCTTCTCATCTATCCCATGAGAATGGACAGGGGTGGCGAGATGGGGTGGCTGTTTGCTTGGATCCCACAGAAGAAATTCTGGATGAATTCGACACAGCCTTCTCTGAGCTCTGAGACTTGTCCCATTGCCAGTAATCAATCTGAGAAGATCAGGAGCACAGCCCAACTCAAAAGTGGGACTGTTCTGTGGGATAACTCAAGCTCTCCAAATATTTTCTGTTCCTTCCATTTAATGATGTTGTGAAAATCAGAAGGTATCCAAAAGGCAGTTTGCATAGTGAAGCAGTGCCTGGTAAGATGGAGCAAATTAGAAAGCGAGTCAAGCGTGAACTTGGGTAACGAAGACTACATCTCCGTGTACGTTTTGATCTGGAGAAGAAGCATACAGATCCTCCATGTCAATTCCCTTTGCAAACCTGTTTTGGTATGTACTAGCTAGATTCCTTCTAAGTCAACACAAACTGCATGTTCCACTCTGTACTGAATGTTTTCCAACCTTTAACAGGTTACTTAGTATCCAAACTAAAAGACACCCAGATAG
>VXBL01001317.1:3475-13656 GCA_013400195.1 Aramus guarauna
ATACAGACAGAAAGACTGAACACCCTAGAGCTGCAGCTCTGCAGGCCATGGACTGAGGCATCCAGTGATGGGAAAAGAAGTGTGGAATAAACACACACAACCCACCCAAGAAAAGTCTTTTTCTGCTATAAATTTAGCTGAGAAATTGATGTGTTTTATACTTATGTCTTTTATACCTTGGAGACTGCAGTGCTCTAACACTAACCATGCTTTAGCATAAATACTATTTAAATTAAAGGTTTGCATTACCCCAGCTGCACTCAAATGCCTTGGACAATGGGCCCAGGAGAGCAACCCATCAAGTCCACAGCTCCAAGTCTCTCAGGCGAGCATTGCAGCAGAGCTCAGATGAGGAAGCAGCAGCAAGCAAGTCACTTACCTTCCCCACTATGGGGCTTCGTTTCACTTCAGCCTCCCCAGACAGTTGGCTCATTCCTGGCGTGATCTCTGCAGCAGCTTGATGACATGATCGTGTTTGCCTCATATCTGGAGAGGATCCATGTGATTCACCCAACTCACAGTTGTTCTGGGGTCTCGAAGTTTTGATCCTTGTCCTCATTGCTCATTTTTGTTTTCTCACAAGAGAGAAAATAACAAAGATGACTGACAAACACGCAAGATAAGGAGTCTGCTCCATGGGCACCAAGTGCCAATGATACAGGCTTGGGCATGTAACAGCACTAGGTGGTGGGCAGGTGGGTGCGATGCTGTGCCTGGATCTTACACCAGCATCTTACACGAGCCAACTCTACCCCCTGGAACATCGCACATTTTCCTTTGAAACTGGAAAGAGCAATATAATTATCTTCTCCTTCCCAGAAATGAGTAACAGCACAGAATTACAGACATTTGCTGAGCTGGCTTACAGCAGTGAGTCAAGGTTTGGTGTTTGGGCCTGATTTGCCCAAGGGGAAAAATAACACCCTGAAACAAACAGAAGGCTCTGGGGTTTGGTGCAGAGCAGAGAGGCAGGCTAGTTAGTACAGACCCTTGCTTTTGTAGCTAAAAGTAAAATAAATTCCTTAAATTCATTTTATTAGTTAAGTCAGCCAGCAGTTTTAATTTGCAGAGCTGCTGAGAGGTTGCCATCATTAACTTTTCTTTCCTTTTTTTCCCTTAACTATCTCTCCTTTTTTTATCTTTTCTTTTTCCTTTTTTATTTTTAAATAAGTGTATTTCCACATAGGGGAAAATAAATGAGAACTGAGCTGCAGCAGTCAGCAGCTGAATACGGAGAGGATTGTGTCTAATCAGATGGGAGCCCTATGCAAGAACAGCCTGCTTAGCCAAAATAAGCTTTCCTCTCTGAAAAGCCCAGTCATCTTTTTGCCAATTCCATTTTAAACAGGAGAAGCTTTGAAAACCAAGACTGTTTTCCAAGTTTAAAAAAAAAAATATCTTTCTCAACTCTAGGATCCTGTTATCACAAGTGACAGCTTCCCAATACCATGCTAGGGGATTTATACAAGCATGATGTGATTACTTGGTCTTGCCAGTTCTCCATGAGTTTAGGAGATCCCTGACTGAAAATGAGCTTTTCTGTGCACAGCAGAGATCTGGTTGAAGGGAATGCGACACAGACTCCAACCGAGGGTGAATCGAAGACCTTTATTATGTGATTTCATGTACTTATATACTTTCTTTAACCTGTCCACGCGCCACCAATCATTCCATGATTGGTCTATAGATACTGTCCATGCGCCGACAATCATTCTATGATTGGTACATAGATCCTGTCCATGCGCTCCTCTCGTTAAGCTCATTGGTTACTATTTTTTACTATTTTACAAACATGCACTCCCTCTGCTCTCTAAAGCTCAGCACTTATTTATTTCCCTGTTATCTTATCTTGCTCTTGTTCCAGACAGATGCTGGGAACTATGTAAGGCATGAATTGTTTGAATCCTGTTAACTCTTCCCAGTCCTTACTTTCTCACCCATCCTCATCTGGTTGCGGATGGCTCGCATGCGTGTGGAGTTGCTGTCATCCAATAAATGTCATGCTTACCAATATCCCCCCCCAGTGGGGTCAATAACACCATCTCAGTCCTCTATCCAGCCAGAGACTTTTATGAAATTTGTCGGAATTCATCACTCCTGCTGTGTCTGCCACTCTTCCATGTTTGCCTGCAATGGGCCTGTGGTGGGTTGACCCTGGTTGGGGGCCAGGTACCCAGCAGAGCCGCTCTATCACTCCCCTCATTCACTAGACGGGGAGAAAAAGTATAACAAAAAGCTTTGTGGGTCGAGATAAGGACAGGGAGAGATCACTCACCAATTATCATCACGAGCAAAACAGACTGAACTTGGAGAGGAAATTCATCTAATTTATTCCNCCTTCCTCCATGGGCTGCTGCAGGGGGACAGCCTGCCTCACCATGGTCTTCACCATGGGCTGCAGGGGAATCTCTGCTCTGGCACCTGGAGCACCTCCTCCCCCTCCTTCTGCACAGACCTTGGCATCTGCAGAGTTTCTTACATCTTCTCACTCTTCTCTCCAGCTGCAAAAGCTCTCTCTAACTGGTTTGGGGTTTTTTTTTCCTTCTTAAATATGTTACCACAGAGGCACTGATTGGCTTAGCCTTGGCCAGTGTCGGGTCCGTCTTGGAGCTGGCTGGCATTGGCTCTATCAGACACAGGGGAAGCTTCTAGCAGCTTCTCACAGAAGCCACCCCTGTAGCCCTCCCTGCTACCAAAACCTTGCTGTGCAAACCCAACACAGGGCCAAGTGGTTCAAAGGTGGAAGGGGAGCAGAGAGATGCATGCACTCACCCTCTCACACACCTAGACTGCATGATCACATAGGCCTGGGCTCCTGGGGAAACCAGACAGAAGCAGCTAATCATCTCCTCATTGTATGTCTCCAAGAGTAAAATTATCCTCTGCAGATCACTTCTTGTGTGGGTAGATTTCCCTTCCTGCAGAGCATGCATACACTAAAAAAAATGAGATGAAGAATACCGTGTGAGCTCTGGATCCAAGGCAGAGATTAAGCTTGTTTTGAAGCTGATAGCTTGTTTGCATGCAGATCGCTCTAGATTTTTCCTGGGTTTATTTTGAAGAATCTAAAGAAAACCTCATAGGAAAAATTACTGAGAATTGTCTGCTTATCTACCTGGTCTACAGCTGATACTGCAAGGTATAGTCAAGAGTTCATCTGCAACCCAGACCTTCCCCTAGAGACACCTCTCTGCCTCCTTCAGCATGGGATATCTGTGATGCCAGAAGGGTGAAAAATAGGAGACCAAAGCTACTAGCAAGGGCATACAATAGAAAGAAGATTCCCCCCACCCCAGCCCGTATTCAGTTCCTTGTATATGCTTTCTCCTGGCTGTGAAGTGGAGTTTCTCAGTGATGCATCATGATGCTCCCAAACATGCACAAGGGAAAGAGGGTAAGGAAGGAAAAGGAAAGAATACAGGAGAAAATAACAGAGGGTTCCCAACCTGCAAGTCCTCTTGAAGGACCCTGAGAGCCTCCTGCTGCTGTGCTTATATATGTGTAAGACTTCCAGACTTGGTGATGGGGAGACAGATCTTAAGCAGGAATAAATGAGTTAGCTAGAAAGTGGCCTGGGGGCTGAGGGAATGTGAGAAATGTGTTAGAAAATAAAGATACCAGTACAAGAGCAGAAGCTCCTTCCGAAACACTGGGAGGGTGCAAAGTGACTGAGCTGCACACCAAGGGTGGAAAAACAATAGCTCAAGGGCATTGGGTGAAGGAGGTCTCATCCCAGGCTCACATGGTGCCCCAAGCATGGCCATGGCATGCTACATATGTGGAGCAAAGGCAGGGACAGGCAGGCATAAAGGGATGGGAATTGACCTGCCTCTGTCCCTTCATCTGCCTCCACTGCAGGAAAGTCCGTCATGCTCCCTTGCCCAGTGAAATCCCCATTGATGCTTCAACAGGGGAGGAGGAGCAAGGAGGAGGGAAGAATTTGGACAGATTTGCTCAAAGCTCAGATGAAATGGCTGAATGGGTACACTGGGTGGAAGGTGAGGAGACAGTGAGGACCCCCTCAGAGAGGAAGATTTGGGCACAGTAGGAAGAGAAGCCTGGTCAAGGTCAGAGACCTTGGAGGGAGAGGAGCAGGTAGAGGCACTCAGTGCTAGGGCCGGTCTCTCAGTGCTAGGGCCGGTCTCTCAGTGCTAGGGCCGGTCTTGTTTAATATCTTTATCAATGACCTGGACGAGGGGCTCGAGTGTGCCCTCAGTAAATTTGCAGACGACACCAAACTGGGTGGGAGTGTTGATCTGCTCGAGGGGAGGAGGGCTCTGCAGAGGGACCTAGACAGGCTGGATCGATGGGCCGAGGCCAACTGTATGAGGTTCAACAAGGCCAAGTGCCGGGTCCTGCACTTTGGTCACAACAACCCCATGCAATGCTACAGGCTTGGGGAAGAGTGGCTGGAAAGCTCCATGGCAGAGAAAGACCTGGGGGTACTGGTTGACAGCCGGCTGAATATGAGCCAGCAGTGTGCCCAGGTGGCCAAGAAGGCCAATGGCATCCTGGCTTGTATCAGGAATAGTGTGGCCAGCAGGAGTAGGGAAGTGATTGTGCCCCTGTACTCGGCGCTGGTGAGGCCGCACCTCGAATACTGTGTTCAGTTTTGGGCCCCTCACTACAGGAAGGATGTTGCGCTGCTGGAACATGTCCAGAGGAGAGCAACAAAGCTGGTGAGGGGTCTGGAGCACAAGTCTTACGAGGAGCGTCTGAGGGAACTGGGGTTGTTTAGCCTGGAGAAGAGGAGGCTGAGGGGAGACCTTATCGCCCTCTACAACTACCTGAAAGGAGGTTGTAGTGAGGTGGGGGTCGGCCTCTTCTCCCTGGTAACAAGCGATAGGACCAGGGGGAATGGTCTAAAGTTGCGCCAGGGCAGGTTTAGGTTAGACATTAGGAAAAATTTCTTCACAGAAAGGGTTGTCAGGCACTGGAATGGGCCGCCCAGGGAGGTGGTTGAGTCCCCGTCCCTGGAGGTATTTAAAAGAAGGATAGATGAGGTACTTGAGGACATGGTTTAGTGGTGGGATGGCAAGGTTAGGTTAGTGGTTGGACTTGATGATCTTAAAGGTCTTTTCTAACCGAGATGATTCTATGATTCTATGAGGAACAGAGCCCAAAGGGTCCATAGGACAGCACACAGGCTATGTCCCCGATCCCCTGTCACGGCTCTTTCCTCTAGTGACCAGTTCCTGGCTCAGCATCCTTGAGGGCTGAGCTCAGTTCCCACATGTTTAGGGCATAGGTGACTATAAAGCTGTGTTACCTTAGCTCAGGAAAAGGCTCTCATTACTCCTCTTTGTATCTTACTTTCCTTTCAGGGGCTGACAGAGCTGCAAACATTTCCTCCTCAGAAATGAAAGGAAGAAGCCGTGAAGAGACCAAGCCCTGAAGGGAAATAATAAAGAAACCTATGACAGCATCACCTCTTTGATAAAATGCTGGGAATATTTTATGAGAGCTCCTCAGAGAAATGTGGCCGGCCACTAGCCTGGAGCAAAAGCTCCTGGATTCCCCATGCCCCTGAATTCCCAGATTGCTTCATTGGGGCTGGTCCTGCTCCCATGCCTTCATGACCCACAAGTATAAATGGGGCTGAGGGGGCTTTGCTAGGACTGAGGGAGGAGGAGAGGAAAAAACACTGAAGAGGATGAAGAGTGCCTTAATGAAAGAGAGGAACAGGACAAAACCTAGAAGACAAATTAATCAGGGAAATGCTGAAATGCAGAAGAGGAGCATAAAAGGGCTGATTGGAGAAGTCATGGGAAGAGAAAATATCAAACCACTTAACCAAAATGATTGAAGAGAAAGTGTTGTGTACAGACTGTCTCCATCAGTGCACGACACTATCTTCAGCATACACCTTCTCCCTGTCTGCCCAGGGGTAGGGTGTAGCTGCTCTCTCTACTTTAAAGGCATACAAAGGCTCATGCCTAGACCAGCAAAGGATCTCAGGCATGTACAATGTCTGCATTGCCACTCACTTCCAGGCACCTGGCATGCACACTGCAGGAGAGACACAAGTTCCCTATAGCACAAACAGGGAAAGCCACCCCTCTCAAAGTCAGCTCCCATCTCCTGCAACCAAGGGTGGTCCCTCCGACTTTCCATCCTGTGTTATCCTCCCCTTAGCTATAGGCACAAAACATAACTTTTTTCCCTGATTCTACAGTTCAGGATACACCCCAGAGCCCTATTTTTTATTTGTTTAAACCCAGCCACTCTCACTGAGAGTGAGATTTAAGGCTTTAAAGTCACTGAACTAAAATTGAGCAGAACTATTGCTGTCCTCTTCCCTTCAGGACCAGGGTCCCCTTACTTTACTCCTTTCTGGTCTATAGATTTTCCTACCAATAAGCCCAGCCTCAAAAGGAGGGAAGGTGGGAGACCACATCGCCCAGGCAAGATACTTGCACTGGAGGCAATTAGGAATCCCACAGCACTTCCCAACATCACTTAGCTTGTGAATCTCAGCAGGGCTGGTACAAGAGCCAGATTCTTCTGGCCAGGCATCCATCAGAAGTGCTGGAGCAGCATTACTGCTCCTAGAGGTCAGGGAGCAGCTGATCTGGGATTTATTGGGTTGTGGCTCTCCTGTGGACCAGGTGCTAGTTCTTCTGTTCCCCTGCCTCAAGGCAAGTTTATCAGCATGGCTTCTCCTCTCCTATCAGCTTCTTTCCTCCTGAAGGGCCAATACAGCTGTAAACATTTCCTGAGTGAGCACAAGGTAAATGAGAGAGAAGGACTCGGACATGCAGCAATTTGTCTGGAGATTACCTAAAGTTATGCAGAAAGAAAGGGAAAGCAAAGTTAAAGGGCAAGAGAAACTCTGCCCTTCTGGGCTGGGTGGAGTTCAGAGGTTGTGAGTGAGCCCAGGAGGTTTAAGTGAAAACGTAATTTTTCAGGGACTGAGCTGATGCCAACCAAGACATAAAATTCAACTATTAAAAGTTGTCCCAATGACTCATACCTGAGAGGTGAGTGTTACCTAGATATTAGCCATTCAAGTTAGTTGCCCATGCTGTGGGTTTGAGGCTCCTGGCCAGGGCACAGTCATAATAAGAGCCTGATATGTGAAATGACATGTTTGTGTGACTGACACCTGAGTGTGCTCAATTCAGATGGGACAGGGGAAACCAGCCTGCCTCTTTGACTCAAACTACATCTCTTTTAGCTCAAATAGCTCAGGCTGAACCTTAGCTGCTGCATCTGGCAGGGAATGTCCACCTAGGACCATTTCCCAATGATGGGAGCCAGAAACCTGAGCATCTGGGGGGTTTCCCTGCAAGGTTGTCCAGAAAGGTATTGCTGTACTCTCAAGTACAACTTAGAACAGTTGAAGATCTCCTGGGACAAGCCAAGCCTGTCTGGCAGGGAAGCTGTCTCCGAGCAAGAAAATTAGAGAAAGAAAAGTGTTAATTATGAGACAACATCAGTGTTTCTCCTTGGGATAGTGAATGAGGTTGCCCCTCCCAGCATAAACCAACGAACTCCTTTCAGTTACTATGTAAATGAGGTGTTACTCCAGCTCCTCAAGAGAGCTGGTTTCAACCAACTCTGTCACAACTGAAACCAAACCAAGAAGAATATCTGGGAGCTCAAAAGCCACCTCATCCATATGGTTTTTATTGCTCCCTGTTGCAGCATTCATAAAGAGAATAGGGAGGTATAAGTGGCTGTTGTTGGAGATGGGGTGCAGGGGAAGGCAGACCTTTCATCTGGTCCCTGTGCCATTCTTAAGCCTCTATGGAAATAGGCATCCTGTCACAAAGTAAATAGAAATATGGAGATTTTATTGAGTCTGCCTCTGCCCAGGCCATAGTTTCCTGGGGCAGAATTCAGCTCCAGTTCAATGATCTTCAGGGCTTGACCCAGTTGCACACACATAAGATGCCCAAAGGTATCTACATAGGGTTTGGAGCTATGACACAGGGCCTGCAGGAGACCCTGAATTGTCCTCATCTGCCTAGAGTCAGGCAGAGTCAATGAAACAATTCAGCTCTCCTTTGCAGATGGACTTNTCTGGGAGCTCAAAAGCCACCTCATCCATATGGTTTTTATTGCTCCCTGTTGCAGCATTCATAAAGAGAATAGGGAGGTATAAGTGGCTGTTGTTGGAGATGGGGTGCAGGGGAAGGCAGACCTTTCATCTGGTCCCTGTGCCATTCTTAAGCCTCTATGGAAATAGGCATCCTGTCACAAAGTAAATAGAAATATGGAGATTTTATTGAGTCTGCCTCTGCCCAGGCCATAGTTTCCTGGGGCAGAATTCAGCTCCAGTTCAATGATCTTCAGGGCTTGACCCAGTTGCACACACATAAGATGCCCAAAGGTATCTACATAGGGTTTGGAGCTATGACACAGGGCCTGCAGGAGACCCTGAATTGTCCTCATCTGCCTAGAGTCAGGCAGAGTCAATGAAACAATTCAGCTCTCCTTTGCAGATGGACTCAGTGAAAGTTCATGCTGTTACTTGTCAGTATGAGCCAAGTCATGGACTCCCAGACTTCCCTCAGCTGCTATTTGCCCCTCTTGCACTATGCTTGTCTCATGGCCACGGGATGCAGGGCTGAGATACAATCAACTTTTGCACCCTGTGCTGGGTCTTCCAATGCTCTTGCATACTTGTCCCTCCACCCTCTAGTCCCTGGAAGCAACAGAGAGGTCTTCTCAGTGTTTCACCTTTCATGTCTGGAGGGTGAAGACACCATCGTCTTCATCTCATGTCTGGAGAGAGAAACACCATCTCAGTATCAGGAACATTCATCACTGGTGTGTTTTTCAATCTCGGCTGCTCATCCAGGTAAGCACAGGGCTGGGCTGCAGTGCCTGACGTCTGCTCAGCACTTGGAGCATCTGGGCTGAGGCAGCAGACACAGGTGAGAGGTTTGGCAACACGTCACTTTGCGAGGAGACTGTTATCTTGCATTTCCACCAGGGATGAAGTGATTAATTTAAAGAGCTAGTGGTGTTCCAGGCACTAAGTAGGCAAATGCTGAATGTCCCAGATTAGAAGAGGGTAAATCCTGTCAACAGATATATACCTACTCTACACTCAGTACTTTTCCTGGAGTAAAAGGGTTTTTAGGATGAGAAGACCTGACCAGTCCCCCAGCTATCTCTCTACCCTACCCCATTCTTGCACATTATAGTCGCACTACATACGATGAGGGTCACAGGACTCAGACGTATTTTCCCTCCTGGAGGTGGTTAGGTGGGAGCATGCTGGCAGTTCTTATGTTTCATGATTTATATTTGGGTCTCACATCTTATATCCCACCAACTTCAACTCCCACCAAACAGAGTAAAACAAGAGAGGCACCAAGACACCCCACAACACTCAAGTAACTGATGGCTCTGACTGCTGGGCAAGCAGGGGCAGCAGGTAAGGTGTCCTGATCTGTCCTGGAGGCAGGAGGAAAGTCCCACCCCAGACTCCAGGCAAAGACTCTCCTCCTCTACTCTTGGGTCAGGATGGTTAGCTGCATTCAAAGGGTGCCTATTCCCTCATCTGCCACCAGCTACAAAGTCTGGCATCACTTAGCCATGCAAGTCCTGTGAGGCAGCTGGCCTGGGCTGGACTCATGGACTTAGATGCAGACGAGTTGTGTCTCAGTGCTTTAATTAAAATATTTAATGGAAGCAAGCAAAAGAAGTCAAAGACACATTCATTTGAGACAATCAAAGTACAGGAGAGTGGGGGACATTTTATAGACAGTTTCCCAGATCCCAAGGAAGATGTTTCATCCAGTTCCAGGCCAGCAGCAGAAATTAGTAGAAAGCAAGTGGATATCCTAGATGATCTTTAAGGTCCCTACCAACCCAAACCATCCTGGGGAGGAGGGGGAGTAGAAGATGGGGTAGATGGGAAATGTGCAAATTCCCTGCAAGGAGCTAAGGTAATTTGTGATCCTGCAACCAATAAAACCACCATCTCAGGCAGCACATTTCTTGTTATATTTTTCAGAGGTATATCCTAGTTGGCAATCTTTAGCCTGAGAGCTTGTTCTCTGTCATGGCTTAGCCCCAGCTCGCAACTAAGTACCACATG
The DNA here is from genome assembly GCA_013400195.1 of Aramus guarauna. Taxonomy (NCBI): domain Eukaryota; kingdom Metazoa; phylum Chordata; class Aves; order Gruiformes; family Aramidae; genus Aramus; species Aramus guarauna. The sequence goes on from VXBL01001317.1 coordinate 13,530, forward strand.
GCTGCTCACTCACTCCTCCCCCTGCCCTGATGGGATGGGGAGGAGAATTGGAAGAAAAAGGTAAAACTCGTGGGTTGAGATAAGGACAGTGTAATAGGACAGCTAAGGGAGAGGGAAATAACAACAA
>VXBL01001322.1:0-13673 GCA_013400195.1 Aramus guarauna
GGGCTTGTGAAGATGAGGCTGCTTCCAGTTTGTCTATACAGAACCTCATCCACTCGGTCTCCCTGGTCAGGTGGCCTGTAGCAGACACCTACTATTATATCCCCTGTCCCTGTGCTTCCTTTAATCCTGATCCATAAACTGTTGGTCTGTTCCTCATCCATCCCCAGGTGGTGCTCCATGCACTCCAGCTGGTCATTGACACAAAGGGTGACATCCCCACAGTTGTAGGGGACTACTACTCACAACAGACATTTCTAGGTATAATCACAGTACTAATGGTGAGCCACACACAAGGAAAATATTGGGTAGTGTGCTGGTTTTGCCTGTGATACTGTTAATTTTCTTCATAGTAGCCAGTATGGGACTATGTTTTGGATTTGTGTTGAAAACACTGTAGCTAATTTAGAGGTGTTTTGGTTACTGCTGAGTAGTGCTTGCACAGAGTCAAGACCTTTTCTGCCTCTCACACCATGCCACCAGTGTGTAGCTGGAGTTACACAAGAAGTTGGGAGGGGACACAGCTGGGACAGGTGACCACAACTGCCCAAAGGAATATTCCATACCTTATGACACCATGCTCAGCAATAAAACACTGAGGGAAGAGGAAGGAAGGGGGGATTTGTCTTCCCAAGTAACCATTATGTATGATGAAGCCCTGCTTTCCTGGAGATGTCTGAACACCTGCCTGCTGATGGGACGTAGTGAATTAATTCCTTGGTTTTCTCTGCTTGCATGTGAGGCTTTTGTTTCACCTATTAAACTGTCTTTGTCTCATGCCATGAGTTTTCTCATTTTTACTCTTCTGATTTTCGCCCCATCTCACCGCGGGGGGCGGGGGGAGGTGGGTGAGTGAGAGGTTGTGTGGTGTCTAGTTGCTGGCTGAGGTAACTAGGTTACCTAGATTATCCTTTACCACAACAGAGTAAAGGACATTGGATTCATTTCACATGTGGTGATCTAATTATCACTGAACTGAGATTAAAATTAGTGTTAGATACTCTTCTGGGTACTTTTTGCTGGTAAACGCAAGGATAAGAATCATGAGGTGTAGCCGAAAAGTTCGGTTAGCAAACCAACCTCAAGAACCCTCTACCTTATCAGGGTTTTTCATGACAAGCCAGCACAGCTCACAACATTGTTAGGAGACAGTAACTTGGAGTTAAGTTTAGAAAAGTTTTTCTTGTAACAAATAATCATAAAGTGCTTGTTGCATACAATATCAGATGCATGTATTTTGAATAGTGTTTCTAGCAGGCATTTGGGAGTTGAATTGCTTTGTGTTGGGTTGTGTTTATTGTTGTGTTCATGTCAGTGTTGGCTATGGGCACAGCCCTGCTTATACCATCCTTGAAGAATGCCCGCCAGACAACGATGAATTATACTTACCATCACTGAATATAATAGCAAAAGTTACCTATTCATTTTTACTGAAACAAGGTAGTAGAGTGTTTATAAGCATTAATTACCTGCAAGTTAAAAGTTAGGTCTCCTAAAACTCAGATCTGCCTTTTTCCTGATTTCTTACTAAGAATACTCCTTTCCTCCCACATCCCACTGTAAATGCGTGATCTCAGAACTGTACTTATCTGTTTCAACTACCATTGCACTGCAGTGTGATTAAATGCACAGCTTTGAAATGCCTGGTCTTGCTTTTAATCAAAATCGGGATGGAGTAAGTTTTAGAAAAGCACAGGAAACACTGGTTTCAGAATGAAATCATTTTAGTTAAATCAACAGGCCACCATAAGAAATGTGGACAATCAGGACAGGCAGTTTGTTTTTACCATGGCTGTAGTAGAAGACCTTGCTTTTGAGCAACAGAAATGGAGTGTGCAAATTGAGTGGACGCAAGTTGTTTTCAGAGCATGTGCTATCATTTCAGATCTAATTCAAAAGTCTTGATGGCTGGAAAGTTATTAGGTTAATAACAAGGTGATTGTTCCTGTCATACAGAGATGGAACTTTACAGCTGACTTCTAACAATTCGGAGAACTGGATTTTTTAGAAATGAAAGAGGACATTCTTGGAATGCCTGCTTCAAGCCTGTTCCTCTATGTTAACAATGTCTGGAGACTGTGCTGCAACTAACTCATTAGATATGTTGACTCACTGACAAACTGAAGACTCAGCATAGGCACCTCATGATAACTTTTTGTATCCTAATTATGTACTGCAGATATCTTGCTTCCAGAAGTGAAGCTACATATTTGGCCAAACAAATTTTGAAGTGGAGATTTCATAATAGTAAAAATAGAATCCTATCTGCTATGAAAGTGTGCTTTGCTCAGGATTGACTGATGACAGATTTGGTTGTAAGAATAAATATTCCCACAACCTTTGTCCCTCATTAGGGAAAGGAAGGGCAGCAGCAATGGGACACAGAAAGATGTTTTCTGATGCATCTGTGCATCAGGTATGCTCCTGAAAAGAACTGTGACCCATAGGTAAGGCCACAGTACAGGAAGTACACTCTCATGAAATAACACAGCCAAACCCAGCTTTTTCCCAGAGACTTGATTTACCAGTGTTGTGGTTTAACCCCATTAGATAGCTGAGCCCCACACAGCCACTCATTCCTGGGATGGGGAAGAGAATCAGAAAGGTAAAAGTGAGAAAACTTGTGGGTTGAGATAAAGACAGTTTAACAGGTAAAACAAAAGCTCCGCATGCAAGCAAAGCAAAAAAAAAAGAAATTCATTCACCACTTCCCATCCAAGTGATTAGCCATTTCTAGGAAAGCAGGCCTTCAACATTTGTAGTGGCTACTTGCGAAGCCAAACACCGTACCTCTGAACATCCTGTCTTCACTCAGCTTTTGTTGCTGACCGTGACACCATTTGGTCAGTTGGGGTCAGCTGTCTCCACTGTATCCCCTCCCAGCTTCTTGCATACCCCCAGCCTACTTGCTCATAGGTCAGCGTGAAAAACAGAAAAGACCTTGACACTGCATAAGCACTGTTGAGCAACAGCTAAAACATTACTATGTTAACAACACTGTTGTCATTAAAAATCCAAAACATGGCACTGTAAGTCCTACTATGAAGGAAATTGATTCTGTCCCAGCCAGACTCAATACATATCAATGTGTCCCTTAATCCATATAATTTATGTCATGCTCAAGTCACACAATACCCAATAAATCCTCATTAGCCACTCTCTTCCTGTCCTTTCACATACACACAGCTATCATTCCCTTAGTCTATCAGCCACTCCTGTAAAATGTCCATAAAATATCCATTGAATTCATGCAGTCCACACTTTGGGCTACATTTGTTGTAAAGCTCATTCAGGACAGAGGAGATTGTGTGTTGTGTGGAGTAACAAAGCCAGCTCAGGTCTGGTTACTGATGCTCTTGCACTGCTTCTTGTGAGACTTGCCCTCCATTGCTTCCGGTTGTTCCTGTTCTAGTACTTCCTGTAATATGTCTCTCTAATCATGGATTACAACAATTTAAATGTATACATTGCTGACTTCACCCCAGTGCCTTAGGGTTTAACACTGCAATCAACTTCTCCCCTTCCTCCATGGGTCACGCTATCTTCAGCCTGCATTGTCTCGGAGCAGCAGTTCAAGATCAGAGTTGGGAACTGGATGACAAGCATCATTTCAGCCAATCCATAAAGAGCACCTGCTCCATGTATTGATCCCCATGGTCACGCCTTATGGCATATTCTTAACTGATCATGAATCAGGAGGAACATTTCAGCACTGCTTTCTTCTCCCTGTTCACTTCTAATGCTGAGTTCAGAGGTCTTTATTGTAACTTATTTGCTTATTACCAAAATAAAATTAACATCTTCACACACTTGGTCCTATTCAGTATATAACTGAATCTAGGAGAATATTCAGACATAGTAGTATTTTCACAGATGGGGGATGAGGAACGGGATCCCTATGTTTTTCCTTACTCATTTTGCTTCTGAGTAAGCTCCATGCAAAACAGTCCTAGTGTATCTTGCTGCCACTCAAAGATTCTCCTCTCAAATGTAATCTACAACAAAAAACTCTGGGCCTCAACCCAAACCCTTCTGGGAAACAGCTTTTCAAACCTCACTGGGAAAGTGGTTACAGATGCTGCACTGCTGAGAATGTGCAAATATTTTTGCCCTCTGAGTCAGGAGACAATTCTGAAATGTTATGGCTTTGTTATAAATCTCAGTGTTTGGTACTTAAGGGCTATCTTTTGGTTTGATAGAATGGAAAGGAGGACCCATGGAAAGGTGCCCACTAGGAAATTTTCACAATAGACTCTTATTAATGTTTGGCCTTGCTGGGTAATACAGTGTAAGCAATTTCCCTACTGTTTGCTGCATTTTACTAATTGATAAAATGGCAACAAGATATTGTCACAATTACATGCTTCTTTTGAAGGAATGCAATTGTCTAGTCAAGTACAAATGCAGATAGCACACTTCCTCTATCCCTTTGTTCTAGTCAAACCAGCTTTACAATTATGGTCATACACCCTGGACTTTTTATTGTTTAAGAAAGATCATAAAATAACTTTTCAGTCTGTCAGACAAGAATCAGGAGGAATAGATGAGCATTTAGACTGATCATAACACCTATTATCTGTTGATTGAATTGTTCTTGTTTACTGCCACAAATACACTTTTTCCCAGTTATGTTGTAACATCAAGCGTTCTTCAGACCTTCTTTTTCACTTAGTAGCAATATAACATCTTTTGTCCTGGTAAAAGGAATGGTCAGGTCATAAGGCTAAAACTTCATACTATCCAGTGATGGCCTTTGCTGTGCCTAGGAAATGTGGGAGACAATCTGCAAGGCGCTACAAAAGATGAAGCGGAACGAGACACATAACACTAAAGAAATCAGTTATATTTTCTCAGTTTCACATCCTCTTTTTGTAAGTCTTGGTCCACAGATGTGGGGTTCCAGGAAGACAGTAATCAGCTGATGATTTCTGACTCAGGAGTGACCAAAATGTCAATGTCCCCTTGCCATCACCAGAAGTTAACTTGTGAATATCTGGTCACCTCTGAAGACAGGTTATATCATGCTGTTAGCTCAGAAGCATAGGTTAGCGATGGACTGAAGGACTGATGACTAAGGAGAGTTGGGTATCTTACACTGGCAGTTGCTGGAAATTAGTATAATAATGCCTATTGGTTCAGTTCATCCTTCAACAAGCACAAAGCAGAGTGGCTGCCCCAGTTGAATGCCAATATCCCAAAAGTCAGAGGTGAGAAAACTCCAAGAACAGCTCTCCAAAGGAGGCAAAATAATACAGACTTGCAGGATAATTACAGAAGCACTTCCCTGGCTGTTGATCTATTTCATGGGTAAGATTGCTAGGGACCTGGCCTGATCTCAGACAGCAAGTCCCCAGAGACAAATGACAGGAACATGCTGTGGGATCAGTCTGCCATCATTTTACAGCACTACATCCTGCCTAGGAATAACACTAGGAATAGGTTTCAGACCTGATTGCTGTATCATGGAAGCTGTATTACATAACCCCATACTATTTCCTTCACTTGCTGTAGTGTCCTCACATCTGTGTCTGACTTAAGGGCTGCCAGCATAATTAGAATAATTCTTTCTCCTCTTGTGTGTAAGTGAGCTGGGAAAAATAAGAAAGTAGATTTCTTGCCTTGTTTCCCTCCCATGTTGTTTTCTTGAAGCCCTGGTCTTGAGAAGACTCGACTTCAAGAAGAGTAACTTAAACTGATCAATCTGTAGCAGCTATGCAAAAGTTATTCAGTTGTCAGATATTTACATATTATAGAGGCCAAACATTTCTAGGCATTGAGCAAATGATCTGACTTGGCAGATCATGCCATCAATTTAACATCTTACAGAAATTGCACACCATTAATCTGGTCTCATTAGAAAATAGAACATTGCAATCTCATTCTTTTCTCATGATGCCCAGTAAGTCTCAAAATGGCTTCAAATCTGAAGCTAAAGACACTATTTTTTTTCTACTCTTCTTAGCTTCGTATCTTTTTTGCATTGTACAATATTTTTGCAGTTACTCATTTTTGACATGTCTGAGAAAACTGGGCTCCAGTCTATGCTGGTTATGTGCCCTGAGTTCTTACTGCATGCCCAAAGGATTCCAGCGGTAGGGCCAGAGGAATAGGAACTATCACTAGATATAGTATATCTACATAGCACCCTCCTGTCAGACAAGGACAGCTTGCTGGTGATTTGAGATTTCCACAATCCTACTGTCAACTGCAAAGCACAAGAAGGGCTGAAAAACAATTTAACTAGTGTGCCCATATTCAAAACATGAGAACTAAATAATGAGATATATTCCAGTGTTCGTGCCATGCCGGAGACCATCCTCTTCTGCCCTCCCACTGATGTCCACCCAGGGTAAGTGCTGTGAGCAAGAACTTAAATTTGGGATCATTGATATTTATAGGAAAAAGCAATGTCCATGCAAAAAGTGCAGCTACCTTTCTGATAGCATCAGAATTTATCTCGGTTTCTCTATAGCATGATTTATTTCCCTCTTTATTAATTTTGATTAATGCGCAGGGAAGCACTAGCATGTATCAGCTGTTTGAGTTGCTTTATTTTCTTCATGCATTTCATTTTCAGTTGAGACATCTACCTTCATATGCTTGTGATTTTATTCTTTTATTCAAAGCTGTTCACTGCCAAATTTGAAGGTAAACTGTATGTAGACAATCATTTCATTGCAGGGCAAATTTCAGCCAACCTGCTGACTCAAGATTTGATTTGTGTTCTCAGAAGTACTTTAAGGTTTGTTTATGCCCTGACAAATATAAAGAACATTTACCCTGTTCCCTGTATATCAGTTATAACTGTTGCTACTTCAGTTCTACACCATATCTGTTTATCCATATTAAATTTTACTGCATCCTCCTGGAATAAGCAGAAATTTCAATTACTGCCAGTCCCATGGTGTATTACTTCAGCTGTAGCTATGATGACTTTATAAATGGAACAACTCTTTGCTAAGCAGGGTTCTGATCTCTGTGGACATTTCTGGCAAAGAACAAGTCACAACATGGTATGGAACATCCCTTTGTACAGTCTGGGTCAGCTATCCTCACTGTGTCCCCTCCCAGCTTCTTGGGCACGCCCTGCCTTCTTGTTGGTACACCAGTATGGGAAACTGAAAAGTCCTTGACTGCTTGGCAACAACTAAAACCATCAGTGTGTTATCAACATTATTCTCATCCTAAATCCAAAACACAGCACTATACCAGCTGCTAGGAAGAAAATTAACTCTATTCAAGCTGAAACAAGGACACAGTCTTAAGAAGTGATACTCTTTATTTCTTGTCTCCATGGAATCAGGCTGGAGTTTTAATCATACTATCTGTTTTTATTCTAAAACAAGTATTGATGCATGCAAGATTTATTGTATACTTTTTGCTGCGTTTTAAGTGCTGATGATTTGCCATTAAAGAAAATTTAGCCTAATTTAAACACAAGGCATTAAGCAATCTATTTTTGTCATCTTTTATCTATAACCATCACAAATGTACAAAACATAAATTTAAACTTTCTTCATAAAGCTTCTGCTTTTATCAAGGGTTTTCTGCTTCTCACATACATCATCAGCAAGTAGGCTGGGGGTTCACATGAAGCTGGGAGGGGACACAGCCAGGACAGCTAACTCCAGCTGACAAAAGGGAGAGTCCATACCATTTGATGTCATGTTGAGCAATAAAAAGCTGGAGGAAGAGGAAGGAAAGGGGTTGTTTGGAGCGATGGCATTTGTCTTCCCAAGTAACCATTATGCTTCATGGAGCCCTCCTTTCCTGGAGATGGCTGAACAACTGCCTGCACATGGCAAATGGTGATTGAATTCCTTGTTTCATTTTGCTTGTGTGTGCAGCTTTTGCTTTACCTGTTAAACTGTCTTTATCTCAATCCACAAGTTTTCTCACTTTCACTGTTCTGATTCTCTCCCCCACCCTGCCGAGGGGAATGAGGGAGCGGTTGCGTGGTGCTCAGCTGCCAGTTGGCACACAAAACCGCAACATGTCATGTGAGGACTGCTGTTTAATGACTTCCAGTTTCCCGTTAGTAAATCAGAATCAGATGTTGCTTGGCCTGAACGGAGGACAGGACAAGGAGGGGGAGTAAGCAGCATTCACTTCTTAAATTAGCCCACATCTTCAAAATGGAACCTGTAAGAATAAGTCACATGCTTGATGTTTTTCTATGCGCTGAAAGGATGAAAAGCATTAGGATTCTTAGGATTAAGGTTGCCAGCCATAAGATTTGGAATTAGCATTTTGCAGGAAGCAGCACTAGGCTGCTCAGACCATCTTATTTACAGAAGACTTTTCAGAGTTTATGAAGTTTCTCCATATCCAGAATTTGTGCTGTCCAAACATGCCTCTGTGTGTATATATGTACAGGAGCAGATATACAGGAGCAAATGGCTTTAACTGCCCCCCCCCCACCCCCCATCTCCTGCTTGTCAGCAATACATTAACCTCCAGTATTCAGTGAAGACATATTGCAGATTCACAAACCAGAGTGAGTCACTTGAGACCTCAGTTCTGGCCTCCTATTTGGCTTCCAGATACATCAATATTAGGTCTTTAGACTGTCACTTGACTTACAGTTTTCTCAGAAAAATAACATCTGATCTGATTTTGGAGGCTTCAAAAGACGCAAGGAGACCTTTTGGAAGCTAGTTCAAAAATTGACTAATGTCTATTAAAAATGTGGCATCTCATTCTCTGTGTCATCTAGCTTTGATATCTCCTGGCTGTTTTTCAGTTTTTCTGTTGCAAATCAAAGAATTTCCCAGCAAATACTCCCATCCAGATGAAGACCTTGTACATTTATAACTTCAGAGAGATGCATTCAGTAAAGCTGCAAAGATCTTGAAGTCTCTTAGTGGGAACAAGGTCTTCACATAGCACCAGAAACAAGGTGAGAGCAAAGCCCCCAAAAATACACTCTGGTGGAATTTAATTGGTTTACTGGGGTCATATATGAGAGAGATTTGGTCCATGGAAGAATGTTTGTCAAGTATCACAGTACCACAGGCTCCATGCTCCTCCATGTTGTAAGTTGTTCTGAATAGTAGGAGAGAGGAACTGGGGTGGACAGTAGGGGTGCAGATCGTGCCTGGAAACTTTTGGGAACCTAACACTGAGTCTCATATTTACCTGGCCTGCAGGAGACATGGCCAACACACCAGCAGCTCTAGACTGTGGCTTATTCAATCCAGCTGTAGAGGATTTCCTAAAATTCCTGGACAGCATGTCAGGAGAGGCAGCCCCTATAGCAGATATTGTCAGTGAGTTTGATGTCTTTCCTGACATGATAAAGGAGAAATACTGAGTTCTCCTCCCCTTCCCAGTCCTCACAGACAACTGTCAACCTCTTTTTGGTTTCAGCAAGGCTCTTACATCTTTGTAAAAAAATCTTCTGCCCATTGCACTCATTCCAGACTTTCTTTTGATATCTTATGCATCACTGCAACAGGAAATCAGAGTCCCTGAAGAGGTGTGTGCTTATTGATCCACAAGAGATGCTTGGGCTTATTTGCTCCTCGCTGTCTGGATATACTATGTGTTCAGTCCCAAAAACCCTCTCACAAGCATACATCCTCCTCATTACTGCTACATGCAGACGTGTAGTCGTAAAGTTATAACAATACCTTGCCCTGCACTATTACTCACTCTAAGCTGGTGCAAATCAAGATGTATAACAAATATTCAAAGGGTGGGAACTCTTTAATCTCTTTCCACACCAGCCACTATCAAATTATGCTGCTCATAAGAAGTGTTGATAAAGTCACAAATGATATTTTGTTTTAGTTACTAAAACTGATGAGCTGGGAGTCCTCCAATGTGTTTCATCCATCTGCCCAGCTGAGTGGCTTTGAAAGGACTCAGTGGAAAAGCAGACCAATAACTTAGTCAACATGCTGGCAGTAATTCCAGCTGCCTCAGGCAAAGTGGCATTGGTTTGACAGAATCCATCCAGAAAATCTACTGTTCTGAGAGAGAGAGAGAGAGAGCGAGAGAGCAGGTCTGTACTGGCCAGGAGGGAAAGGCACCTCAGACAAAGAGAAATTACAATAAAATTATACCTGACTCAAGGCAGCCAGTGAGGAAGTCTCTTTTTAGAGTTCTGTCCTGCCTCCTTTAATCAAGCTGTAAGAACCATCTTGCTTTGGAGATGATTTTACAAAAGCGATAGGGTTGTTCACAGAGAGCACTGTTAAGAAGTTGGGTCAGGTACAGGATACTTAAACTATTGCATACTTGGCTGCATAACTGTCTCCACATGTTGACTGAATACAGCTGAGGGGTTTTTGTGTCTAATATACCCAAAAGTCATAGCAGAGAATGTATTCTCCTACCACACATAACTATATAAATAACCCATGGTTGCTTAAGTACAACGCTTCATATCCTTAGTCCCAAACAGCTGGAGTCTGGAGCCATGTAGTTGATTTCCTGTGATTAATCCAGGAGGGTTTTGGTCATGAAGGGGAAATTCAAATTGTAACTGCTCAGCAATGGTAATTTGTGACAGAGGAATGATGTGGTGTAGCACACAAGAAGTCTTAACTGCAGAACTGGTTGTACTGGCTGGAAGTAGGAATGCCAGAGACAGAACAACTGGCTGGTAAGGGACTGAATATTCCCTTGCTGATGAGAAAAGAAATGTTGCAGTATTATCCTGTAGGATCGCATTTTTGGTAAACAGAGTTGGCATTGGGGGGATTAACCTAATGCTGCACTGAGGCACCCCATGCCAACACTCACATGATGGGTGCAGGTGCAAGTGAATATAAGCTCATGCTGCATCTTTGCAGACTGCTTGTAGCATCACTTGTGATAGTAGGAGTCTGTCCAAGGCTTTTTTCACTAAATTTCCATATACATAAGCAAAAAACACATTTAACTCACCCCAAGAAGTAAAATAAAAACAGCTATTATCTGTTTATTCATAAGTAATAGAAAGTCCTGCTTGCCTGAAAACAAGAAGAATCAAGTATCAGCTCCTTTGCTCCCATGCCAGCCAATACTTTACCCCAAAGTCTTCTTTTAGCTTCTCCCTCTGTATTGCTTGTCAAGTATACTCTGGAATGGCCTGGCATTTCTCTGCACCTTCTTTCCTTTTACATCCACAAAGAGGTTTGTTTACTTCTTACACTCACACTGGATGGAAAATAGTTATACAGCCTGTACACATAGACACATCCACGTGTGAAAGACACATACGTGTGCATGCACCATTACATCCATTCACGAAACACCAGCAGGAGCCCTAGTCTGAACCTAAATCAAACCACTGAAAAGACTTTGCTTAGACAATCTCCCAATCGATTCCAGAAGATGGTGAGGTCATCTTAACTCCTCTATCACATCAAGATTTCAAAGGTTTTTGAAAGGCTTACAAGTACAAATGCCTCTCTCTGACTCTGCCTCAGTCTGCAGTCAGCTCCATAGTAGATGCATAGATATTAGTCACAAGATGCCTGAATTTGATCCGCTTTTGCTAGTGAGTATTTTTTTGTTTGTAAACAACAAAGCCTTCGAAGACTAGTAGGTAAAACAACCAATGACAACATTTGTCACCTCATCCTAGCCTTGCTTTTATGTACACATGGTCATTTGCATGCAAATATGAATTCACGTATCAGGGTCTAACTGGAGAAAAGAAGGAAGCTCAGTTCAGGTTCTCCATCACCAAAGCAGGATGTTCTCACTCTCTGGCAGTGACTCATACCCTCTCTCAGTGACTGTCTTCACCGAAGCTATGCAGCATGTGAAAGCAAAAAAAGCCTGTGATTCAATGAGATATGTAGATCTGTTAAGCAAAAAGATAAATGTCACAGTGCAAATAGTGCATCTGTTTTCTGATTTTAGTGGATGAATGGGTAATTTCTCTACTACTTGCTAAATATGCCTGAGTGAAATGCAAGCTCTAGACACACTGAGAGTCAGAGATTGTCAATTCCACGTTCTCATTTTGTAGATATTTTGTAAATTCTCTCTATGCCTCAGATCCACACAGTCACCAAAGATGGTTTCTGTGATTCAAAACCAATGTTTAAATTTCTGATTTTATTTCTGCAAGAAACTTCAGCCTGGGATAGGAGAAATTACTTCAGTGTGCAGCTGATGAGGATGTAAACACAAAGCTTGTGAAAGATAAAACAAAGGCAGACAACAAATTCTGTTCCCTAGACAAAAAATAGTGCTGATGTTTTGCACAAAATACATTAGTCTAACCTGCCCTCTTCTTCCTCTCTAACTAAACTTCAGTCACTATGATTGAAAAGCCTTCTGTTCCTAATCAAATGGATATTTGCTCCTCCCTCCTTTCCTGTACCTGTCTGTCCTTTTAGGAACATACAACAGTATTTAAAGGCACTCTGTGATAAAAAGTTGAAAATTGACCACAGTTCAAGACTGCATAATGAATATGTCTTTTAGTCAGGCTGTGGAGACCTGTTAATGAACCAGTAAATATAAACCCAACTTTCAGATGAGTCCTTGCAGACCTTTTGTTGATTCTACATAGGTTTCTCATACACTATGATGCAACATCTGGCAGAAGATATGGCAAGATGTACATCAATATGGACAGTGCTGCCTTTCCCCACAGGGAGTACAGGTCTGTGTGGAATGTCTCTGCAGTGTCTCTAGCAAGGAGAGCTTTCAGATGAGTTTTGGAAACTTCCAGGTATGTCAGGCTCTCTGTGAGTGCAGAGACACCAGGCAAGGCATCCTTGAATCTTCTGAGCTCCTTGGATGCAGAAGACAGCTGATCATCCCCAGTAATTAAACCTGCAGAAAGCTGGTTGCCGACATTCAGCTGGCTGGTTACAGCTGCTGTAACCCAGACTGGTGTAAGAGAAGAGCAAGAGCACAAAAGCTCATGCTACACAGAAGACAAGGCTAAGCTGAATCCCAGGTGGTGTGCTGGCAAGTGGGAAGCCTAGCTTTGGGAAGGGACATAAATTTGGACATAAATGCAGGCTTTACAGCAAACTACATATCCTCTCCCATACCCGGTCTGGCATTTAGTGGGAGGAGAGCTTGAATTCTCAGTCTGTGTTCTCCCTAGGTGACCTAAGCTGTGCAGTGGGATCCAAATAATTTCAATGTCTCTTGGGAGTCTGCCAGTCTCTCCTCTTCACAGAGCCAGAAAGACCAAAAGAGCTCTCTATAGGACCATTTATCTTCCTGTTGGCAGGAAGAGAAGAGGTTGCCCTTTTTTTCTGTGCTAGCAGATACTAAGATGGGAAAAAACACTGGAAAAGTAGTTAATGAATCTAGGAACAATTTGGCTCCCTTGCCACCTGCATCTTCTTTTTATTAGCTCACATATACTTCTGCATATGATATAAGCTGTGTCATAACCTCCAAGTCTTGCAGTTTAGACTCAGTCGCTACTCCCATGTCGTGGCATATGAGTCACCTAGGTACACAAGAGCAAAGGAAGGAGTTTTATTACTGCATGGAAATTCTTGCTCTGCAAACTGAATGTGCAAAGAGCATATTCAGGGATCTCACTAATGATACTGAGAAACATGAAAGCCACTTGTTGCCATTTTGGTTAGACTCTTGATGCAGCCTGTGATAGCTTTGTAAGCAGGTGGTATAGTTCCTTTACAGGGTCAAATAGCCCCCCCCGGTGACTGAAGGCCTCAATGCACTAGAGCTGCTAAGCCACTCTGTCA